>JAULBM010337792.1:0-12722 GCA_032357055.1 Geukensia granosissima
ATCGAAACAATCGATTGTTACCTACCATATCAGGGTCTTTATTAACTATGAATTATTTGTGACACTTTCCTTATAAAAAATCCATTTACTTATTGTATATTTAAATATAATTTATTTACAAGTTTGACCATTTATATAAATATAAGACAAGTTTGTTTTATTTAACTATCTTTTTATGAAAGTTATTTACTTGTTGCTACTCTTTGTTCATTAACTATAACAACATAAGGTTGCATGTGTGTTCATGCTAGACATACTACACTCGTTCTAAGTAATATAGAAAAAGAGATATGGTTTGACTGTCTATAAGACAGCCAATCGAAAAACGTGTAATCACAAACTTCTACAGGTCTTCTAAAGGCCTTCAATAATTAACACATGTTAGCTGTTAAAGGCCCTCAAAATCAAATGTGATGATATTCAAATATAACAACTATCGGCCAAATAGGTAAACAAAGTCTTGCTAGACAGGAAGTTGATATTGAACCGTCTCAAATATCGCTTGCGACATATTTTTCACTAATCCATTAATATAAAGATGCATACATGTACAAATTTTCAAATTAATTTATTCAGTGGGAGTCGAATTTTTCATACAAAGAAATGACGGCACAAAATTTTACTCGGAGATTTCACATTTATCCAATGTTCGTTTGGAAAATCTCGTCTATTTTCTGTCTTGTTTGGTTTAATCTTGAACTTAACACTCCGTAACAAACACGGTTGAACATGGGCTGTACTATTTCATTTATGGCATATAAGCAATATTTTTGACATTCTTACATTGATTGAACATTTGAAATATTTTGATTTTGACTTCTAATAATTTGGCCCCTAACGAGCCTGACGAATGTTTATCCAGAAAAGCGCTTAGTACACAGATAAGTTTAATAAATTTGTAAAAAAAAACAAATAAGGAAAAGATTAATATCTTTCAAGCATTTATTACCGGTACATTTCTTTTTTTTATTATTTCATCACAAACCTTGACATGGGCGTATAATATGCATGTGGCTCAGAAATTATTCAATCCCTGGGAATGCGAAGGAACATTTCTCACCAACAATAACCTGCTCCCGCTAAAATGACCTAAGACTAATTAGAAACAAATTTAACATAAAAATTTTAAAGTTACTTGACCATGACTGAGGGGTTAGGAGTTTCATTGGCCATGACTGAGTGGTTAGGAGTTCACTTGACAATGACTGAGGGGATAGGAGTTCACTATCTGCACAAGAGGAGTAAACTATACGCGCCCTTTTACTAAACAACCATAAGTGGTACCTGCTAAATTGACCGAAACACAAATTTAAAATCACTGGATAATGACTGAGGTGTGAAATGAGTTTGCATACTACTTACAACTTTACAAAATATCATTGATCAACCGTAAGCGGTTGCAGAGAAATAGTTTAATCCAAAACATATAAAATTATAATTTTTACAACCATATGACATTTTATGTCAAACATCGTGTAGAGTTTTTGAGCAATTGAAGCGCTCGTACATATGACGCCGGCATGGACCACAACTTTCTCAACGTACATCTAGCGTGCACTCATGTCTTTATTTCTTCCACAACATATTCGCAGGGTTGAGCGCTATCACCTTCAGTCTTTTCGTCCGTTTTTATTTAAGCTGTCACGGAGGCTTTGGGTAGACTGGGAAATGATAATTTCAGTAAGAAACGCATATATGGCCGCTTACGTCAGTTCTTTATTCATGTACTTTCGAAACAGTGATCCTTCTAAAGAAACTTCAAAGAGGAAAACAACTTTTGTGTATTTTTCTTTCTCTAAGTTGGATTTTTCCGTTTGGTGCTACATAGGTTGTGAAGTACGTTGTACATGACGTCAGTCCTGCACCGTAATGTAGTGATTTATATAACTTTCCCAGTAAACGATTGTTATAATTACTATTCGCATGTTTGTGACCTTCCTTGTCTCCTGCCTTTGTGGTTTGATGCAGAGCTAAAAGTGTTTTTGTAGCGTCGATAGTCGTGTGTTTACGTTTTCTTGCGTTAAGCACCAGCCAGTTATCGTATGCTACTCTGCCAATTACCACTTCCGGGCAGTCTTTCCATGGGTAAATTGAGTTGGTGATAAAATAGTCCTCGCCCCATGGTGTAAATAACTGTCCTGTTTTTGCAATTTTTGTGATACTTTCGTATGTTGCAGCGTTTTCTGCGGTCACGTCTCTGACATTAGTTCTCTGACCAACTATCAACATTGGATAATTTTGGTTAAGTTTTGAACTAGAGATAAAGCGAAGAGTCTCGATCATGTTCTGGGTAAACAAAATATCTCCATTTGAAAATCCATAGAATTTTGCTGGATATTTTTTCATAACATCAAGAAACATGTACTTTAGTATAGGAATTCCAATTGAAGATTTTGTTGGGGGCAAAACATCCCAACCTTCATTCTTCACCCTTTTAACTAAATCTGGGTCATCTGAGAAGAAAACTGGCTTTACCTCTGGTGCAAAAGAAATCCAGTTTTTGATGGTATTATTTCTACATACATACTTTTCTGCGCTGGCCGAAAAAGTAGTAAATAAAACCAAAAGTGGGTTCGAGTTGTTAACAGAACTTACAGTGCTTTGATTTTTGTTAACAGAACTTGCAGTTCTTTGACTGTTATTAACGGAATTTACAGTGCTTTGATTTCCATCATTTTCGCCAGTATACTGAAACGTTGAATCGGGTTTGTGAAAAATTAATTTTAATCTGTCTTTCCATTTCTGGAGATCATCTAGAGCTTCGTTCATCATGTTTGAGACGGTGTGAGTTTTGTACGTTAAATTAGCGTATAGAATTATGTATACTACAGTACACAGGAAACAAAGAGCCAAAATCTTTACATGCGATTGCTGATTTGTTTTCTCTAAAGTCACTCTAGTTATTGGAAGCTTTGTCATTTTGTCTGAAAATAGATAAAAGGAACTTGGTTTATAAAAACAAAAAAAACACACAAAATATCTCATGTCAAAATCGAAATGTGCGCAGTGACAGGTAGCTTATATAACTGCACTTCACAGCTTCATGAAAATGTTGTACGATAATGGTTGATTGATTGTTGCTTAACGTCCAGCGGCAAATATTTCACGCATATTCAGGATGGAAACAAGTTAACAAACAATAAATTCATATGTAGACTGTGAGCAAGGGACCTTTTAGACTGCCACTGGAAAATTGCGGATTGGGTAGGGGCGAACAATTTAGCCTTGTAACTGGTTCCCTACTGCATGGCTTTTGGTGACCAAACAAAAGGCGGGAATGTGCTGTTTTTTTTAGAATATAATCTGCAAAACTTGAACAGCCAAATGAATTTCCAAAGCAATATTATAAAAAAACAGTTTTCCATTCTAAACTAAAATTTAGACTTTAGAGGAGAAGTTTTTTTAAATGTTTATCGCAATCTGAAACAAGAATCGTGCTTGTGCGGCCAAGTTTTTGTCTGATCAAGAGGAAATGTGATATTGAATTGCAAAAACTAGGATTTGAAAATTTGACAGTTTTTACTATTTAAACAAAAATTTCTTAAAGAAAATATTTACTTCGTAATCTATTTATTATTCTGCCTTTAAATATGTTTTGTATGTCATATGCAGTATTTCAAATATCCTTATTCATAAATTATCACATAACGATATAATTAATTAATAACCGTTGCATTTTTGGATAATAAAAAAAATCATTGTAATGTGGAATAAATGCAAACTGTCTAGAATTTTCGTCATTTTGATACGCTAAATTTCAACCAGTTTTCGCTGAAATATTTTTATATAACATAGACATACTAAAGAGTGTGCGAAATGATGAAAGAATATGTATTTTAGATAAGAGATCGCTTTAACTGTTTATTTAAAGGAAACAAAATTTGGAGTTCATTTCACAGGTGGAGATGCATGTAATATTTTATATGCAACTCAACTTGTGAAATTTTTAGTGGATATCATATACGAAGTCCATATTAGGCGAATTGAGCTGAGAATATATGGTACAATAAAATACATGTAAACAGACCATTTTTTAAGTCGTTGATAAAACAAAAGTTAAATGGTAACTTAATTCAGAACAAGTTACTTCTAGAGGAGAATTTTATATTGTTTTTTTTAAATCAGAATTTCAACAACAGTCGTCTTATATTACTAAAGCTCAATGTCACTGAACGTTTACTGATAACAAAATAAAGTTGCTCGAATTTTAGGTTTCCAATAGAAACTGGAAGATGGTCTGGTGAACCGAAAAAGTCTTTGTGGAAATATTCCACTTATTTATTTGTAAGCTCTCTCAGAAATAAGTATTTACCCCAAGTATTACATCATCAGTCCTAGTGAATATAAACTAAAAGGCTTATCATTTATGACGTTCGACTATACAAAAATTTGTCATTATTAAAAAAAAGTCAGCCGATTATTATAGATGTTACAATGTCCATCGCATAATATAAATGAATAATATCTAACAAAATGTTAAATGTTTACACCAATGGAGAAACTACTTAAGGATGTGTTAATTTGAATTATACTCCATAATCTAATTATTTGTTGTGTTGACTTCTGTCATCTGCTGTACATGTATATATGCTTACGTTTATTATTTGTTGTGTTGACTTCTTGTCTGTCATCTGCTGTACATGTATATATGCTTACGTCCTCTTGTACACCCATGTGTCTGAGGCTAATAAAGTAAATATTTGTCTTGTCTTGTCTACCTTTGCACAGCTTGTGTTTAGCAGGAATTATGCTTACTAAACATATCTGTGAAGCTTATGATGTAGCAAAGAATTTTTTTTTAATGACCACTACCATTATGTTGGGAAAGGGTGGTGTAGTAAACGCAATATTATACAACTTTTGGACGTCTTTTATTACTACAGGATTAAAATGAAAGGCAACAATGATCGGGAAAAATATTGCATTACCCAGGGGTAAATATGAAAGAAATAAATGCAAAATTTTATTATACTTGTGGTTTGATTTATTGATTGACTGATTGTTGTTTAACGTCCAGTGGCAAATATTTCAGGCATATTCGGGACGAGAACAAGTTATCAAACAATAAATCATAGCTGGGAATTTAATTGTCACATTGCCACAGGTTGCCAAATTGGCACTGTTTGGATGAGGGCTGAAAATTCAGCGTAAGCAACTTATCACCTACTGACCACTCTTTACGAGGTGTTGCAAAGGGATCTTTAATGTGCTGAAAGCGTGACATTTTCCCAACACGGGGCATGGCGGTGACGTTTCTTAGTTTCTTTTAGTTATAAACGAAACCAGTTTGATGTTTTTGCTTAAAAGAGTGACGAACCGTCTTGTGGCGTTACAAAAATTTGGTCAGCTTAATAGAGTCATATATTGTATGGATGTCTTTTGTTTTGCTTGTTGGTGGGATAAAGGATATAATTTTGGAAGAGAACAACCCAAGGACCGTTCTACTCAAGTTGTGTTACAACCATTCAGGAGAACATCGTTAAGTAAATAAAGACTGACGAAGGACGTACGGATGACAAAAAGTGATGCCAATAGTTCACCTTCTGTATCAGGTGTGCTGAAAATAAGATTAGTGCACAGGTACGGGTTGCGATTTTTTATTTGTATATATACATATATAGTCATGTATAAATACATATAAAAATCGCGTCCCGCTCCTGTGGGTTAGTGTGTTTAAAGAATAGTGTGTGTGGTTTTTGAAAAGTATATTACAATACACACTAATAAAAGACTATAAATTTTAACTTAATACCATATATAAATAAAATTTTTATAGCAGTATGTATTTGTTATACACGTAACCAGTTCAATATTTTTACTTTAAACGGTGAAGAATCGTCGTTGAGAAATCAATTTTGGTTAGCATTATTGGAGACATATATTGAACGAATGTCTTTTGTTTTGCTTCTGTTTTCGTTGTTTCTTTCTTTGATTTTTTAGGTGGGGGTGGGGGTCATCCTCTCATCATTTAATCTTGGTATATCTAATGAATAAGATAATGCATACTACATTGATCATAACGATCACCTGACAACTGTTTACACGTGGAATTGGACCAAATATTAATTATATTACCTTATGCTACTTGTGATGTTTCCTCTCTCGTCTCTCTGACAGATTCCTGAAACATGTAAAATCCATGTTGTATTTGTCATGTGTATAAATACAATTATAAGCACAATTTTCCGCTTTCTGTTTATTTGCTATTTTGGTCTTCCAGGTAGCATAATTTAATATTTATACGACAATGCGTATAGTTGTTGTGACGTCAAACACGGGTATTAACACCGTCACACATGGTTTATTAATTTGAAATACAGGTATAAATATTTAATTATGTTACCTGGAATAGCAATCAGACAACGACAGACGGCAGTAAATGGGTGGCTTTTACAAGAAATATTCCTAAAATGTATAAAACAGCTTAAACAAACTCAGAGCGTACTGCAAAAGCAGCTTATTTCAAATGTTAGAAAAAAAACAGTTATGTTTCTATTAACAACATGATTAAACAAGACTAAAAACGACTCTATAAACGATAAATAAAGACTGAAAGAATTAGCAAATAAATCAGATTAATCCTTAAGGGTATTAAAATAAAGATATTATTTTAAAATGATCAATACCATTTTGTTGGGATACTGTGGTGTTATTTTACTTTTGAAATCAAGGAAATTAGCTCTACCTCTTGACATGGGGGGTTGATTGATTGAATGGTTCTTAACGTCCAGTGGTAAAATATTTCATGCATCTTCAGGGCGTGATCATGTTAATAATGAGTGATGATGAATAAACCCTGCTTTGTACTAGACCGACACACGGAGCCTGATTTTAAACGTGCAAGCTCAAGAAAGCAACAGTTCGGAGTAAGACGTGCCACTTTACCCAGACACATTATTCGGACTCTGGGCCGACCAGTCTATGCTCTTACCCCTAGAAATGCTGCGTGCTTAGCGGAGAAGCAGCAAATACCAATTTTAATGTCTTTGGTTTGACTCGACCGGGGATCATCATCATCATTAAGGTTCTCGTCCTGAATATGCATAAAATATTTGCCACTGGACGTTAAGCAACATTCAATCAAACAATTAAAAGCAAAAAAAAAACCAAAATTACGTTTTAGCGGCAACAAAATTTTATGTTTCCGGAAAAATTACCTTTCCGCGAAAAAACATCTTTCTTTGTGGAAGATATTGTTTGCAACTTTTTAACAACACGTCTACAAAGACAAAAATATGTTAGAATGACTAGAGTAGTAAAATTGTCCATTTCGTTGTTCAACGATTATGAACAATGTAAAAACTTAATTATAGATATTATAGTTCAAATTTCTAAAAATATTATTGATCTTAAATTGATGTTTTGTTAGGTGGTGTATATGTACTACATGAAAGTTCTAAATATTCAAATTTGAAAGCCTTTGATAAAATGGAATCAGAAGTTATGTTATTGACGAAGGATTCAAAATATCTCCAGCTCTCACTGGATCTACAATTAAAGTTATTTGATTCGCTTATAGCACCGATACTTATATACTCAAGTGAAGTATGTGGGTTTGAAAATAAACAATCTTTATAAAATGCATTTGCAGTTTTACAAGAAAATTCTCAACTTGAGGAACAATTAATACACCTAATTACACTCGTGCGCTTTCCCTTAAAAATTGTTATTATGTTGAGAATGGCAATGTTTTGGAATAGCATTTTGTTAAATATAAACTCGATTTCTAGTTGCGTTGAGACTTGAGAGGGTATTCAAAATCCATCGATTTTTAAGTGGATTTCTTATATAAAATCTTTTTTTGACGAAACTGGTCTTACATGTAGTTATGTATTTGGAGATATCAGATTTATATTGATAAAAACATCCTTAAAACTACCGTTAAAATTTTATATGTCTGTCATAGGACAATGACCTCAATATACAGAAAAAACACACGTGACGTGACAAATTCATACACAGATGCTGAGATATTTAAACGGATATAATTATACATGTATAGTAAGTTCATACTGGGTGTAATTATATATAATAATACTTTATTGCAAATTACACCCATATGGGTCAAGCAACACAAATACATGAAATTAAAAAGAAATACACACAAGATGAATATTCAGTAAATATGGAACATAAACAAATTATGTATACAATAAGTAACTTTAACCAGCGTGAACCTTCCTATCTTAATTCTAATGATTTTGTTATGAAGTGACAAACAACCAAAAATTTGTTGATCAATATATTAAAAACTGGTTTTTACAGATAAACAACTCATCGAGTTTAAGTTTGAACCGTATTTGAGAAGAATTCCTTCAGCATACAGAATCTACAGACTACACATAAATTTCCTGTTGAACTGGTAGATAGTTAAACATACCGAGACAAAATAGAAAGTGTAATCTATGTAATACTGACAGCATTGGAAATGAATTTCATTATTTATTTATTTGTGAACATCCGAATATAAACGAAAGTTATGGAATTTCGCATAAAACATACTGAACTATCATATTTCGAACCCTACAGAAACTTAAATGTATAGTATTTTATCAATCTATGTTCAACTAAATCCAAATGTTGGTATTTTTATTAAAAATATTACTAATTTTTTGTATTATAATGTACTTACATTGCATAGCTTTATTAATCCATGTATAGCACACATGGTGATATTGTATGCTATTGCACGAGATTCTTGTGTTCTATTGATGTTTAAATGTATTTTAGACGTTTACACGATTTATAAAAAGTGCTGAAACATATGTTGAATGTAATCTTAATCAATTTCTCTATTCAAATCAAATTAAGGTGTCTATTGTTTCTTTTACTATTTGTTGATCTCGTTGGAAACCAATTTGAAGACACTTAAAGGTTAATCTGAAGGAATTGTTCAAAATGGCCACTTTTATTCGGAGTACAGTACAGCAATAACTATTCAGTTTCCGAATTTTAATTGATAGCTGCACCTAGGTATGTTATGTTTAAAATCATTTTTACTGTGAAATAAAAAAAATATGTACCTGATATCTGTACCGATATCCGAATATATAACAACAAGTTAAGCCACAAGATTTTCGTGATATCATGACCGGGATATAAGACACAATCAATTTTCTAAATTTGAAATTCGGACAATATTTTAATTGATGTACATGTTTATACAAATTGTTTATTCTTGATTTCAATTGAGTTAATTGGACACAAAGAACTGTAGTTTGCTATAATGATGTAATCCAGTTTAATTAATCTTTTGGACATTTGTGTTGAAATCAGTTTAATTAATTTCATTGTTAATTAATATAGATTACATGTAACTCTAATAAGCCGTCAGAGACAATTTACAGTTTGAGTTCCTTAGTGGTATTTATCTTTTTTGTTTTGTGTTGTATTTATATTTGTTGAAATGCTATGGTTATTCAGTTTCGTATTTAGTCTGGACACTTCAGACTAGATAAATCAAAGTTTTCAAAGAAGCGATATTTGCATTCTTGTTTCCGTATAACCGGAGCGCCAAATCCACCGGTTATAATATTTTGCAATTTTATCACTGCATGTTAACAAATAAGGACAATAGATGACCTCCAGGTCAAATGTGGACAATCTCAATGTAATATGGAAAAATTACTGGACTTGCTTTGACATATTTCCGCTCTTTTAAAAACGCAAAGAAAATAGACAGAATAGTAAAAAAGTGAATTTAGGCGCAGCTTTCAGTCATAATAAGCAATTTAGTACCGTCTTTTCTGTGCTCAGTATAAAATACCGCCTGGTTTAGGTTACCATTACAGGAAAGTTTATGATGAACCTTAATCTCAAGGACACTTAATCTAGTTATTGTTGTCTTTGTTGTATGTTTTGTGATTGTAATTTTGTAGTCAGTTTTAGGTTATGGTCTGGTACTATCCGGACCTGCTAAATAAAGTCTCAAATATTGGAAAATTCCGTCTTTGAATTCTCGCTTACATGTACCATATTCTGTCGTCTATATATATGATTTATGACCTGTTGTACACAGCTATAGTCCGTGACGAGATTTTGTGAGGGAATTCGACGTTTTATATACCATATTGCACTTTTGCCACGATTACAACTGAACAAATCGATGGTTGCCCTAAAAATTTATGACACTTAAGAATTAATGATTTCTCCACAATTCAACGCATAATTTGACATTATAGTGCACGAAACTTTGCACAATTTTCGGGTTAAAATCCATGTTTATATCAACTTTTGAAAGCCAAACTTTGTTCACAATTTATTAAAGAATTTCAAACATAAATTAAGCCATCCTCATAAAGATATATTGAAATTCTTAGTAGGCTGTAACAGATTAATTGTGAAATATCATGCTCGTTATGCAGAAAATTGGTGATAAAAATGTGTTAAATTCTCCCTACGTGGATTTCCCCTACCAACTGGACCGGTCTATTGTACAAATATAGTTTCTTCTTCTGATTGGTTAACATTAACCCATGTCCTGAACTTTAACCCCTGGTCATGTATCAGTAGACATAACAACGTGGACAATTATCGTAATCAAGGAATGAAAATATTCGTCGCCGTATTTGCTGATCAATTAAAATACACCAAGTTTTGTCCGCCTATTAAGAACAAAGTGAGAAAATATGAAACAAAATATTTTATTTAAATACAGGAGAGTAAAATGTGCACTTGATTTTTTTAAAATTAAAAATGCACAAATTATATATTGTTTTTACTATAGTAAAATTGTGTTAATCTCAACGGCTATATCCTGATTCTACCCCGTAGATTTGATTTTGGGGAAACACATTTAAAATTTCATTTGGTTTGACATTTCTCATCTAAGAATAAAAGAAAGATTTCATTTTGAAACCTAATTAAATTCAACTGATATTTTAAACTGTTCTCATATATTGCCAGTTCCTGATTCTACCCCGTAAACTGAAAAAGAAACTGTTTACGGGGTAGAACCAGGAATAATATATATAACAGTTTCTTTTCGAATTTACGGGGTAGAATCAGGAACAATATATATAACAGTTTCTTTTCGAATTTACGGGGTAGAATCAGGAACAATATATATAACATTTTCTTTTCGAATTTACGGGGTAGAAACAGGAACAATATATATAAAAGTTTCTTTTCACATTTACGGGGTAGAATCAGGAACAATATATATATATAACACTTTCTTTTAGTTTACGGGGTAGAATCAGGAACAATATATATAACAGTTTCATTTAGATTTACGGGGTAGAATCAGGAACAATATATACATAGCAGTTTGTTTTAAATCTAGGGGGAAGAATAAGGAACACATATATGAGATAGTTTTTTTAATGATCCTGAGGACAAAATCCTTTAAAATCAAAATTAAATCTTTCCTTTATTCAAGATTTTATTTTCGCATGAAAATAGCGTCTTTTAAAATCTTCGGGAAATTTTACCCCGTACAGGGTAGAATCAGGATATAGCCAAAAAAGTAGCTGACATTTCCATGTACATGTGTAGGATTTAATAGTGTCCGCCGTGAAATATTGTCCACTTACACTATTGCTCCCTATGATAAAGTCCGAGGACGGAATAAAACACATTGATGACAGTGAAATATTGTCCTCTTGGTTTTTCCCAAGAAATATATAACAGGAAGGACACTTTTTGGCTTACACATGAAACACATCATATTTGAGTTATGGAGGTTAATGTCGATATTTGTTTGAGAGAAAATTGATTCATGTAACTAACGCTGCCTAAGACACTTACATTAATCAAACCAACATAAACCAATTCACTTGGAGAAGTTACTTTTGAATATCCAGTGTAGAATACCCATATGAGAGATCAAAAGCGCATAGTCCAAAGAGATATGGCAAATTCGAAACAAACTAAAAGAAAAAAATTACACAAAAAAGAACGAATGCATGGACTCCACGAGCTCCTTTACAAAAAAGGCATCATCTGTCTCGCGCGCAACTCCCTGATTAGAATTAAAGTATTCCGTGAAATGTAACTGTTTCTCCTATTTAACTTCTTCACAAAAATAGAGCAATTGTTTATTCATGTGGGTCAACGAAGCCGCTCTACAAAATTATTAACGCTTCGCTTCGTGTACTAATTGGAATTTTTTTGTTGTTTTTTTTTTACAGAAATCTAGTTTATTGTTGATATAATGTATAATATGTTGATGTTAGATTCACAGTGTATTTTTAAACCGCAGCTTGTTGGTAGTCAGCTGAGAGCAGGCAATGAAATCATACGTTTTTACAACTCCAAATAATGTCAATCGTATCATATTGAACTCCACCAAAACACTTGCCAGATTCAGCGAAGTAAGAATCAACTGCAAAAAAGTATTTATTTTACTAAAAGCAAGATTAAAATAAACGGGGCTACAGCACACATGTGAAATTTGATTCGAATACTCCAGCTAGGGCAAAATTCAAAATTACCAATGTCGAATAAATATGGAGAATTACTATATTAATTCCCGCTCATTCAAACCCCTGACTTCATTCATTAAATTTTGTCATCAAAGACCATTTATATTGCATGCTGCTCTCCTAAGGAAGCACCATTGAAAAAAGGTCACATATATGTGTATATATGTTGAACAAACAATCAATTGCATTGGACCTGCCCATTTTTTAATTCTTCTACCTGCTAAAAGGAATTCGAAGATACCAAAGGGGCAGACAGAAATCGTTAAGTCGGAAGACGGACAAGACCATGGCCAACAA
>JAULBM010337803.1:0-12722 GCA_032357055.1 Geukensia granosissima
AAGACTTGTATAGAAACGACTAACCGAAGAAGAGAAATTCAAATTGCCTATAATAAAAAACATGGCATCACTCCTAAGTCTATTATTAAACCAATAAGTGATATTTTAGAAAGGGAAATGACCAATTTAGGTGCTGATGAGAGGAAAAATTTAACCTATACAGGTGTCTCCCTCAATATGAATAAAGTAGATAAAAAAAATCTTAAGTCTATGATAAAAAAATTAGATTTTGAAATGAGGTTGGCTGCAGATAATATGGAATTTGAGAAAGCGATTCAATTACGGGATATGATTAAAGAGTTAGAGATTAAACATAAGCTCTAGTGAGTATTTTTGACACAATTATTAAATATAAGATTTTTTCTGTACCTTTTTTAAACTAATTTTTCATTAAATCTCTAGTTCTAGTCTTTATTAAAATATTCTACTGATTATTTAATACAAAATTCATCTAAATAGGATTAAGGAGTAATTTTGTAATTTTTTTAATGAATTTTTTCTAAAAAGAAATCTTATCTGAGCTTAATTATCTATAAAAATAGAGAATTTTCTATCAAGAATATAATTAATAATCAATAGAAAGTCAAGTTTTTTTAGTTTTTTTAAAAAATTGGCACGGAAGTTGACTACTTATAAGTATAAATAATAAAGAGAAGGAAAACAATTATGACATATACATCAAGCACGGCATTAACTAGCTATTTTAATAATATCAAACGATTCCCAGTATTAACTAGGAAAGAAGAGAAATCTTTGATAAAGAAAGCTCAATCTGGTGATGAAGCATCAAAACAAAAATTGATTGTAGCCAACCTAAAATTCGTAGTGATTATTGCTAAGAAATACCTCAACAGTGGACTTCCTCTAGCAGATCTTATTAGCGAAGGAAACTTAGGTTTAATCAAGTCCATAGAGAATTTTGATGCAGATAAAGGTTTCCACCTTATCTCTTATGCGGTTCATTGGATTAGACAAAGCATTATCAAAGCGATTGCGGAAAAATCTAAGATTGTTAGACTTCCACTTAGCTGGAATAACAATCTTTACAATATTAACCGTAAAAAAGATAGTATTGCTAAATTAGATCAATCCAATATTAATACTATTTCAAGAGAATTGGGAATCAATGAGAACAAGGTAAACGAATTGCTTCAGTTATCTAAATCTCATATTTCTTTAGAGAGCCAAGTTAATCATAATAATGAAAAGGTAGATCTTAAGAATATCATCAAAGATGAAAATTCAATCAATCCAGAAACACTTTTGATGAATAAAAGCATCAAGAAAGATGTCTTAGAAGTTTTAGACTTCCTTTCTGAAACTGAAAGAAAAGTTATCATTGATCGATTTGGTTTAAAAGATAACTGTGAGCCAAAGAAATTACAAGAAATCGGTAATGAGCTTAATTTGACGAAGGAAAGAATTCGACAAATTGAAAAGAAGGCCTTAGAAAAACTTAAAAAGAAGGTTTGCCAGTTAGAAATAAACTATTACCTTAAGGATTAATCTTAAAGATTAAGGTTAAAACTATAAAGTAAAAAAATCTTCAATTATAGATTGTTTTTTTAATTGTAGAAGATTTTCTTTTATTCTTTTACTCTTTTTTTCTGCAAAAAGAATTTTCTCAATGGATGGTCTTGCATCATCGTAGTCTAAAGATTGCGGAGGAATTTTAGACCATCGTTTAAATAGATAAAGTCCATCGCTAGTTTGGATAATACCACTCATTTCTTCATCGGATAAATTCATGAGCACTTCTTCCACCTCAATTTGAAGTTGATTTTTAGTTAATAAAAATTTTTCTTCATAAACTAATTTAGGAATTTGGAGAGCTTTATCTAGAAAATCTTTATAGTCTTTAGCCGTAGTATAATAGTTTAGTAAATTCTCCATCAGGAGGTGATTAATTTTTTCATCACGAGCATTAGGAAGAAAGAATTTGGAAAGTAATATTTTTTCTGGACTAAAGAATTTATCGCTATTGTTATTATAGAAACTCATTAATTCTCCTTCATTAGGAGGATCAATCTCAGCAGCCCATAACTTTAAAAGTTTTTCAACTTTTAAACTTTTCTCTATGTTGGCTTTAATTTGGAAAGGTGTAATTTCAATATCACTAAAATATTCCTGCATCGCTTCCCAGTCGCCATAATGATCAAGGATTTTTTGAAATTCGGTTTTAATTTCTTGATAATCAATGGATTCAATTGACTTTTCTGCTTCTTGCTCTAATAGAACTCTATTAATAATATTTTCTTTGGCATATTTAAGAGTGATACTTTCCATTTGATCATTAAGGGAGAAAGATTGGTCTTGAGATAATTTTTTTTTAATCTCATCCAATTCTTTTAAAAGAGTTGCTTCATCTATTTCTTGATTATTGATAGAGAGTACTACTGACATTAAATAATTAAAATAAGCAAAAAATTAAAAGGCATATCCAATAAGGTTGCCTTGAATAATCATAACATGGGTTAAGGGGTGTAGGAAAAGGAAATACTTTTATCACTCGTGTGCATGAGTTTTTCTTGGAATAGTAATTCGTCTCTTTCATTGTAGTAGAGATTTTTTTGAAAAAAAATACTACTTTGATAAGCATTCGGTTTGAACTCATCTTTAGCATAAACTTTTAGGTTGTCGTTTTTAATAATATCTAGTAGATTAAATCCTAGCAATTTTTTAAAATGTTGAAGGTGGTTATTTTCTCTAGTGGTGTAAGAAATAACTAATATAATGATAAAACCATTTGAGCTTATATACATTTTATCTATTTTTAAAGGCTTATAAAGAACTTCTTCAATTCTTATGAATCCCACCAAATACCTTTCCCTTCCTTCATCTAGGAAAATTTGTAGACCAGAGAAAACATTCATGTAATCACCATTAACTAACCCTTTATCTTTAACAAAGCGAAGATTTAAAGGAAGGAGTGGGTGCTTAACCATTTCTGCTTCAAAGGTTGTCCCCATCATCAATCCTTCAATTAGATCATGTTCTTCCATCAATTGTTTTTTCTTTTGATTATAGGATAGTGGATTATAAAAAAGGTAGTGAAAAAATTCTTTTTTATTGCTATCAAAAAAAATAAGTTCTTGATTTTTTTTATTTTCGTGAAGGATTATTTTTAGGAAAAGAAATTTACTTTCATCTGGAGAAAAAGCTAATACCTTAACTGTTTCTTTGGTTTGATAGATGGTTTGAAGGGGATAATTCTTTTTATGCTTTTCTCGTTCGTATAGAATATCGCTTAAAATTTTATCGGTTTCTTTGGTTTTAACTTGGGAGATTACATAGGAGAACTGCCAAGTAAAAGCAAAGAGAATTAAAAGGAGAACCCTCTGTGTTTTCTCCATCATAATCAATTTAATTGGAGTTTAAACTTTCTCCATTAAACTAATTAGTTTACCGAGAAGTTGATCCCCAGAGGTAATCGTTTTTTGAGAAGCTTCATAAGATCGTTGCACTTCAATCATCCGAACCATTTCTTGAACAGGATTAACATTGGAGGTTTCTAAGAAACCTTGCAAAACTCCTAAGGAGAGATCTTGACCATAACGTTGAGTAAAATTCCTCCAGTTAAGAGCTGGACCAGATTCTTCAGTTTGAGAATAAAAAGAATTGCCTTCTTTTTTTAAATAGCGATCCCTAGCAAAACGAACAATCTTTAAGCGATCAATGACCTCGCTACCCTGAAAACCGTTCTCGGTGATTTGGACAGGACGACCGAGGGGATCTTGAAGTTCGGGATTATGAAAAATGGTTCCCATTTTATCAACATTGAAATTGTTAATTTTAATAGTGATAGCTCCGTTTTCTCCTAATACTAAATGACCTTCTTTAGTCACTAATTGATTGGAGTTATTAATAGCGAAAGCACCATCACGAGTATACCTTTCTCCATCTGGAGTTTGAATAGCAAAAAAGCCATCCCCTTCTAAAGCAAAGTCAAAATGACTTTCGGTTGCCCTTAGACTACCTTGGGTTTGTTGGGTATAGACTTCACTGCTTTCTACCCCAGTTCCTAACCTACCTACAATGGGACGATGGTCGATAGAGCCGATAGGAATGATGCTAATCCCGTCATCATCTACTCGTCTAGCTACCATCTCGGGAAGGGCTTTAAAGGTCATGGTATCTTTTTTAAATCCAGTCGTATTGACATTAGCGAGATTGTTTGAGATGACATTCATTTGATTTGTTTTAGCAGCCATACTGCTAGCACCAGTATAAATTCCTCTAATCATGGGTTGTCCTTAATATTATTTTTTAATAAATCCTGTTATTTATTTATCGGAGAAATATAAAATATTTCCACCATATTTTAATCAATTAAAACTAAATTTTATTTAATGTTTTATTTTACTAAAGTCTTTAGAGGTTTGGTTTTTAATGATAACCCCCATTCTTTGATACTATCATACTTGGAAGATAAGTCTTTGTATAGATGAGGATGTTTAGTAAAATTAATTTTACGATAATGCCTAAAAAATTCTTTATAGAAATAATTGCGATCTAATGGGTAGTCTTGAGAGAGAAGCGAGTAAATATCTTCTACTTTATCGTGATTATTCCTAATCAACAAATCAGAGAAAATTTTAATAATTTTTTTCTGATTACTAAAACTCATTTGACGAATCATCTGTAAACTTTCTTCTTGAATAAAAAGACGGTCATCAAGATAAATCGATAAATTTTCAGATTTAATATCTATTTGGTAACCTTTATTCCATGGTTTGACAGTAAAAAGATTGGTTTTCTCAAAGAAAAGGTGAAGGGGAAAGAAATGTGAGAAAAGATTATTCAAAGAACCAGAAAGGAAAACCGCCTTAACATTTTCAATGTCTGCGGTGGTGCTTTGTAGGTTGGTATCGACCATTAAAATAAATTCTAGATTACGGTTTTGGGTTGTATTAGTCTGTCGTCCTCCACGATAGCGGACATAGGATTGAGTGATAATGGCAATTTTTCCTTTTTGGGCTAGGATATTAATCATTTCTTTAAGATTAATAATCCCTTCACTAGAATAACTGACTAAAATATATTTACTATTAATTTTTTTGACTAATTCTGTGAATTCTTTTAAAGCCGTTTTAGTATAGCAAAATCCGGAACGAGTTCTAATCCAATCTTTGCGGATGGCACTTTTATTAACTTTTTTACCTTGGATCCAAAAACTTTGATCGACTGGGGGACGATCATTTTTAACAATGGTATTAAGAAGATGGTAATTAGATCCATACTGATGTTGGTTGTAAGGAGGATCAAGATAAACCACTTCAGCGGGCTTGTTTTTTAATTTTTCAACCAAATCTAGGGCATTCATGCAACTAGCAATCCCTCGGCTAGATTTTAAATCAGTCTTTTTTTGAGCATAACGACATAGTTCAGGAACTTTTAGTTGAAGTTTTGCTAGAATTCTTCCTAAAGCATCCCCATTACGACCTCCAAACCCTTTATGAAAACCCTTAAACACTCCCGAAGTATTAGATCTTTTGGAGGCCTCTATTAAAAGTAGGGCAAGGAGGAAGTCTCTCTTTTTTTGATTTTTAGAAGAGTCGGTAGAAATATTATATCGAAGGTCGATTTCTTGGCGAATGTTATCAATTAATACTCCATTTTGGTGAGTATAAAACATCCTCTCTTTTTCTACATCATAGTTCTCATCACTTTGAGGGCAATAATATTTGGAAATATAGGCATTGTAAGGATTTTCTTGGTCGAGAGAATTAAGTTCTTCTAAGACTTTAGCCAATCCCCCTTCGTCGTCAAACAATTTTAAATCTTCTTCTTCAAACTCAATAAATCCTTTATTAAGACAATAAGAATAATTTTCCCAATCGTTAGCAATGACTTCATAACCGAGGGATTTCATTAATCGAGAGACAACACCAGTCCCAGCAAAAAAATCGACAAATAACCCTTGCCGATCGACTTTAACACTTCCTTTGGTTTCAATTTCTTCTACGGAAGCTAAAATTAAATCTAATAATCTCCTTTTATTCCCAATATAAGCGATTAAATTTTCTTCTACATAAGGTTTGTGATAATAGTAATTAGAGTTGGAATTCGACTTTGGCTTAAACTTAGTCTTAAGTGAGTTAAATGGTAAAGAAGTTTTCTTTTCTTTTTCTAGTAAGGTAGTGTCTTTCAATGGTGATGCTTCTTAAGAAATTTCGGTCTTTAAAAAAACTTGTTGATAAGTTTTCTTTAAAAAACAAAAAAGGTGAAAAAAAATAAATTGACTAAAGTAGTGACTTTAATCATTTTTTACAAAAAGTAAATTTTTATCAATTAAGATTTTTCTGTTAATGTTATTTTGATTTGTTGAAATTAAAATTTTTTAAAATATGTTAAAATAAATATATATTCATATTTTTAACAAAAGGACATCATTATGAAAGAATTTGGTTTAAAATCAAAAAAAGTCGGTCTAGAAAAGTTAGGCATTAAAGCTAATGAAGTACATTGGAATTTAACTCGAACCGAATTAATCGAAACATCGCTTTTAAATGAAGAAGGACATCTTAGCGATACTGGTGCATTAGTCGTCAATACGGGGAAATTTACTGGGCGTTCTCCTAAAGATCGTTTCATTGTTAAAGATGAATCGACTAACGATAAAGTATGGTGGGGAGACATCAATATTGCTATCTCACCAGAGCATTTTGAGGGTCTTTATCAAAAAATGGTTGCTCATCTTGCAGATAAGAGAATCTATGTTCGAGACATGTATGCTGGTGCTGATGAGACTCATCGTCTTAATGTTCGTTTTATTAATACCTTAGCTTGGCATAACCTATTCTGTTACAATATGTTCTTGCGACCAGTTCGTTTTGAAGTAGAAAATTTTGAACCCAATTTCACGGTCATCTGCTGTCCCGAATTTAAAGCCGATCCAAAAGTTGATGGCACTCGTAGTGAAAATTTTGCTATCCTCAATATTACTAAAAAGATTATTTTGATTGGGGGCACTGAGTATTCTGGTGAAATGAAAAAAGGGATATTCTCCACCCTAAACTTTTTATTTCCTATTCGTGACAATGTCCTACCCATGCATTGTTCAGCTAATTCTGGCATTGAGCAGCGGGATGTTGCTATTTTCTTTGGTCTTTCAGGAACTGGGAAGACTACTTTATCAGCAGACCCTAAACGATTACTTATTGGTGATGACGAGCATGGCTGGACAGCTAATAATGTCTTTAACTTTGAAGGCGGATGTTATGCCAAAGTCATTAATTTAACTAAAGAAAAAGAACCAGATATTTGGGATGCTATTCAATATGGAGCTATCTTAGAGAATACCGTTTTTCAAGAAGGTACTCGCCATGTTGATTATGAAAATAGTAGTATTACTGAAAATACGCGAGTTTCCTATCCGATTTATCACATTCGTAATATTCTTACTCCTTCCATTGGAGGTATTCCTAAGAATATATTCTTCCTTACCTGTGATGCTTTTGGGGTCGTTCCACCTATTCAAAGACTAACCAAGCCCCAAGCGATGTATCACTTTATTTCTGGTTATACCTCAAAAGTAGCTGGTACGGAAGCAGGTGTCACTGAACCACAACCAGTTTTCTCAGCTTGTTTTGGTGCTCCTTTCATGCCTCTTCATCCCACGAAGTATGCTGAAATGTTAGGGGAAAAAATGGATAAGTACGATGTTAAAATTTGGTTAATCAATACTGGATGGACGGGGGGCAAATACGGGGTTGGTAGTCGGGTGAAGTTAAAATATACTAGAGCGATGATCACGGCTGTTCTTAATGGGGTGATGGATAATGTTGGCTTTCGTAAACACACCATTTTTGGTTCTGAAATTCCACTTTCTTGTCCCGATGTTCCTAGTGAAATCTTAAGCCCTCGAGAAACCTGGCATGATGATGAAGCCTTTTATAAACAAGCCAATCTTCTTGCTCAAAAGTTCATCGATAACTTTAAAAAGTACGAGTCTTTTGCTAATGAAGAGATTCTAAGCGGAATGCCTAAGCCAAATACAAAATATTCTTAGAAAATAAAAATTATTTTTTAGGTTTTAAGAAAAAATTTTCAGCCATGATGATGAGGGCTTGTTTAACCAATCGTTGTCTAATTTGGTTGCGCCCTCCTTTAATCTGAATTTGGCTAACATTAATGATTGGTTTAGAAGGTGTTTTTCTAAAATACAATCCTAAGTATGCCAGTCCTACGGGTTTGTCTTTACTTCCTCCTCCGGGTCCAGCAATCCCCGTAATTGAGACTGCCACATCTAAGTTCCTTTTCTTCGCATATCCGAGCACCATTTCTTTAGCCACCACAGAAGAAACAGCCCCATGTTCTTTAAGCGAGGAAGATTTTACATCGGCTAGTTTCATTTTAGCATCGTTAGCATAAGTGATTACCCCACTATCAAGGTATTTAGAAGATCCAGGGAACTCTACAAAGAATGCCGTAAGCAAACCCCCCGTGCAAGACTCGATAAAACCAACCCGAAGTTTTTCTTTAGTAAAAAAATCATGTAGCTTCTCTCCTAAAGATTTAATAGGTTTTCCGGGTTGCTTGGCAAGGTAGGTTACTTGATTAGGAAAACTTTGAGAGATTTTTCGAGCTATTTTTCTTAACCGCTCAGGGTCTTCTCCTCGAAGTCGAACTAACAGCTCTCCACCACTAGGCAGGTAGGCGATTTGTAATTTATTAAAATTTAATTGATTAATTTTCTCTTCTACTATTGATTCAGCAATATTAATGATTTTAATTTCCTCTTGAAAAAACTTTTGAGTAGGAGGAAAGTTTTTTTTAAGTAGAGGAACAACTCTTTTTTCAAATAAACCTAAACATTCTGCTGGTACTCCAGGAAGGGAGAAAATCATTTGTTTTTTGTTTAGTTGATATACAAAGGGAGCAGTGCCAAATGGACTTTGTTCTACTATCAATCCTTTAGGCACCCAAGCTTGTTTAAGGAAACTAACGGGAAGTTTTCTAGCAATAAAGATTTTGTTTAGAAAAGCTAGATGTTTTTGGTCTTCTACCATATCCACTTTTAAAGCTCGTGCTAACCCCGTTAAGGTTTTATCATCCTCAGTAGGCCCTACCCCTCCAGTTAAGATGATTACCGATTCTTTAGCATTGGCTATTGCTTGAGCGATTTCTTCTTCACTATCTCCAATGGTTAATATCCTAGTCATGGAATAACCCAAGCGATCAATTTCTTTAGCCATGTAAGGAGCGGTTGTATTGACTCGATTATTTTTTAATAGCTCATCCCCTATGGAGATGATAGCAATATGGATAGAAGAAAAAGGATGCCGAGATTTATTCAACAATTTCTTCTCTTATCGAGTTAGTGGATAATAGAAATTTTTTAGAGATTCGATCTGGTTTATGGGTAAAAATATGGATAAAATTCTGTCCCTTTTTTAAGATACGAGCTTTCTTACATTTAGAGATGATTTCAAGGAAATTTTCACGAGGACTTTTTTCTCCAATCAATATGGGATAAACCGAATAATACAACATGCTCTTAAAGAAAACTTCTCGATTACTAGTTGCTACCACATTAAGGATATCAGGGCGGAAGCAGGAAAGGTAAAGGGGGGATTTCCCTTGATTAGAAATACTGATGATGCACCTTGCTTTTAGAGAAAAAGCCAATTGAATGGCTGATTTACAAAAAGGCATCAATCGATTATTTCTTTTATATTCGATGATTTTTTGATCCTCATAAAACAGTTCACTACGCTCAATGATTTTTATCATGGCTTCTACCGATTGAACGGGATATTTACCAGCAGCTGTTTCTCCAGATAGCATGACCGCATCTACTTTAGATCGAGTAGCACTAGAAATATCACTTGCTTCGGGGCGAGATGGACGGGAGTTTTCAATCATACTATTGAGCATTTGAGTTGCGATGATAACCACCCGACCTTTTTGATGGGCTTTTTGAATAATTCCTTCTTGGAGAATGGGAACTTCTTCAAATGGATAATCTAATCCCAAGTCTCCTCTGGCTACCATCACCCCCTCGCTTTCATCCAAGATTTCATCAATGTTTTTTATCCCATGAATATTTTCGATCTTAGAGATAATCGGAATCATCTTTTTATGTTTGTTAAGATGGTGTTTAATTTCCAAGATGTCTTTTTTAGAGCTAACAAAGGAAGCGGCAATCCAAGAAAAATTAGCGGTGACGATGTAGTCTAAATTCTTTTTATCTTGATTGCTGAGAATGGGAAGCTTAAAATCTAATCCCGGAATAACAATCGACTTGTGAGGATTGAGGATACCACTACTCAAAACCTTTACTTTAATTAAATTACCAACCTTACCAATTACATTAAATTCAAAAAAACCGTCGTCGGCAGAAATCTTTTGATTAGGCTTAATTAATTGATATAGGAAAGAGTGATCAATGCCAATGATTTTCTTTTGGTTTTTTTGAAGCTTTCTTTTTTCAGTAGTGTGAGCGATGAAAATCTCTTCTCCTTTAAGGAGTCGATAAGTTTCGTTATCGGTTCTAATTTCTGGCCCCTTAAGATCAGCTAGAAAACTCACTTGCAATTGATTTTTATCAAGTACTTGATTTATCCAATCGACATGGTTTTTGGCTTTATCTGGGGTTAAATGGGAAAAGTTAAAGCGGATTACATTGACTCCCAATTGCACTATTTTAACTAACTTTTTCTCATCATGTAAAGATGGTCCAAAAGTAGCAATCACCTTAGTTCTTTTAATGTATTTCATATTAATATTCTCTTAGAATTTTAAAAATTAAAATAAATTGACTAGATTCATTTTAACATTACCTGATGAATAAATAAGCAAATAAAGATCATTATCTTCCATATAGGCATTCCCTACTCGCAATTCATCAATTTTTAAATTAAATTTTTTTTGTTCATCATATTGAAAATCAGCTAGTTTTTTATTCAGATCATTTTTTAAATCATCAAAATAAGAATCAAAAGAAATAGCAATTCCCTCTCTTAATTGTTGCGTAAAATTTTCTTTTTTAAGAGCATTGACGATAGTAATGATAATACTATCACTATCTTCTACTTTATAAGTAAGATAGCGAACCCGTAATTTTTTACTAATAAGATCGAAATAAGGATTGAAGGTGATACTAATGACTAAATAGTTCAAAATGTTATTTTTAACTGCACTTTTAAGATAGACTTGAGCAGTAATAAAATCTTTATCGCTTTTTAGATAGATTTCCGATATCTTCATTTTATATTGATTTTCTCCGATAACAAAGTCTTTAGCACTAATTACATCAAAAAGGATTTTTTCCATATTTCGAGTGGTTAGTCTTAAAAAATTTCTAACTTCAAATTGTTGATTAGTTGGATTTAATTGTTCATCAAAAGAAGATTCTGGAGGAGAATTTTTATAATATTTAAGAGCAGGGATTAAACTATCAAAAGAAAACCCGATATGATTGTAAAAATTAATAAGAAATGGGAAAGTAATTGCCTTATTATCAATATAAATATTGCCTACAAAAATTTTTTCTAATGAAACAAACATCCAAATATTTTCTTCTTTAGAGACTTCGACTGGAAATTTCAGTAGATCTGATAATTTTTCTTTAATTAAAGGAATATTGATTTCCTCAATCAAGGTTTGATCAATTTTATTGAAAGCATAACCTTTAACAACCTCATTAATGATTGGTTCAACTTCATCTAACACCTGAAATTGAATAGGCCCAAGACCGATATATGGAAAACTTTTCCACTCATATTTCCAAGAAGTTTTTGGAATGGTCTCCAAGTTTTCATTTAAAGAAACATCAGTGGTAAAAGTGACAAAAATATTAAAACTTAAATCTCGTTGCCACTTAAAGTCGTATTCAAATTCATGAATCAATAAATCTAATTTGACTTTTTTATTAATTAGATAATTGACTTCAATAAATACTTCTATCTGAGTAATCACCTTGCCGTCTTTACTGGAGACTTTAATGTTTTCTGCTTGGCGAGCTATTACTTTTAGATTGTCTTCATTATTATTAGTAAAGGAATCATCTATATATAAGATTCCTTTTTCTTTAATTTGAAAATGTTTATTGAGAGATTTTTCTAATTCTTTGAGAGTATAGGTAACTGGAAGATTAACAAAAGATAGAGGAGTTTTTTCAACAATATTTTCTGTGAAAGAATGGACATGTTTGAACGAAAGGAAAGATAGAAAAAAAATGATGAGAAAAAAAAAATTAGTCTTAGGCATTAATTAAAAAAGCCTGAAATATAATAAAAACTTTTAATCTCAGAGAAAGCCGATTCTCGTTTCTTCCCGTCTACAAATTCATATGCCTTGATAGCTAAAAAGTATAGATTATCTTCTTCTAGGCCTTCAAGGATATATGTCCAACGATCAAAAGGGGTTTTATAAATTTCCAAGTTTTCTTTGGTTAATTCTATAATGGTTTTACTTCCTTTAAAAGAATCTTTTTTAAAGTAAATATGATAACCAGCAATTTGATTTTCTAAGGTTTCCCTCCATTCTAAGAGTAGGCCATCTTTGGTTTGAGAGACAGTTTCCCATCGTGGGGGTAAGGGGGCATTGTCTTGTTGATAAGTTAAGGTAAGCGAATCAATACTTTTCGTCGATTGATCTAAATTATCATAGACTAGGAAAAATTGATAGAATTGGGACTTAGGATAGTCAATGATTCTTTTTTCCCAAAGCAACTGATTACATTCTTGAAAGTTTTCTTTTTCAGTGAAATAGCTTTT
>JAULBM010337823.1:0-12720 GCA_032357055.1 Geukensia granosissima
TTTATTTCTTGTTAAACTGCCTCAGTGGTGTCATTTTTAGCATGCTCGCCTCGAGTGTGCAAGGTTGTGGGTTTGATCCCAAGCTGGGTCAAAACAAAGACATTAAAATTGGTATTTGCTGCTTCTCCCCTAAGCATGCAGCATTTAGAAGTAAGATCAAAGACTGGTCGGCTTGAGTCAGAATTATTTGTCTGAGTAAAGTGGCATGTCTTCTTGTGGACTGTTGCTTTTGTGAGCTAGCACGATAAAAAATCTGGCTCAGCCTGTCCGTCTAGGACAAAGCAGGGTCCATTTATTATCAGTCATCATTAACATGCTTTCATCCTGAATATGCATGAAATATTTGCCACTGGATGTTAAGCACCATCCAATCAATCAATCAATATTTCTTATTACTAAAGAGATTCGCTTTTAATATCCCTTCTTCAACAGTTATTTCCATTGTAGAGTTTCTGTTGTCCACTGTGTAGAGAAGTATTAAAAGTGGATAACAATCAGTGTACATGTGTATCGTGTGACTATTTTGGCCAATCAGAGAAGTTTGTGGAAGAGGAGATAGCAGCACAAAAAATATTCATCGCTGGAATGGAATGTTTACAAAGACAAGATGTTCAAGGTCAGGTTCCAGACTTTCATATTTCCCAATTTTAATTTTATGATTGTTAAAAAGTATGAGCATTTCAACAGAAAAAATCTAAAAGTCTTTTAAACAGCTTAGGGTGCAGGAGAATGATCAGGGAACAAATTGTTTAGAGTTTTTGTACCAAACTTAAAGTTGTTATGAAAGCTTTTGTTAGTTGAGCATTGCAAGTAACAAAATGTCATATTTTGTTCCAAATTTTATGAAAAAATGGTTAGGTTTATAATCATTAAAACTTTAGATGAGAGAAAATATAATTCACATATCACATCTATACACAACAAATAACCTATCAAAAGATTTATTTCTGGATACAGATGTAATATATTAACTCATTCAAATTAAATGTATCTTGACATTAACAGTTTGACAACAATTTAACATTTAGGCCATAATAAAAAAAATGCCTAGATTTTCATCCAACTTTTCAAAAAAATTTGGGCAGGGGGGCAAATTTTATTTTTAATTTTTTATTTTTTCTGAAATCTTTTGTTTTCCCAAGTGCAACTGTCACTCGAGCTCTAACGTTGTTATTGTCGTCGAGCGGTGCTACGTGGTCAATCTGACCAGCATGGAAGTTATTATACAATTCTATCAAGGAATAGGTGTCTCGAATATTACACCCGTACCAGTTTTTTGTTACTTTAGTGCCAATTTTAACACAAACGACAGCGAAAACCATTTCTGTCGTCCTCGTTTTTCAGTGACCGGAAAAGTCGTATGTAACATTAATTCTGGATCGGACTCGGACAACACAGGGATAAGTACGGTCAATTTTTTTTCGGTGAAAATTTTTGAAAATAAAAAAAATTGGAGTGGCCGAAAAAATTGGGGCGGGCGGGGATGAAAATCTAGCAATTTTTTTATTATTGCCTAAATAACAGTAAGCAGGAAATAGTGCCCCTCCCCAAAATTTAGGCAGAGAAGGTTGTTTCAATTCTTTAACATAGTCTTTTACATTTGTATTGAAAGTTATTTTATCATTAAACGCCTGAAGGTAATCACTGTGGAAATTCTGGGCTTCACCACTGTTTTTATCATGGCATAATCAGTTTTTATATCAGTGTTTATTTTACAGAATTCAGCAATCCCATGCCAACATTAAAAATACTGGTTCAGAAGTCTTTATAGAACCTGCCTCTAAATCGGCACAAATCTTTGTTAATGGACATAAAATTAAATCCACAACAAAACTAAGACATCTTGTAAGTATATTTGATGATTGTTAATAGACATGAAATCAAATCGGCAACAAATCTAAGACATCTTGTAAGTAAGTAAAATCAAATCAACCAGGAATTTTTTACATCTTGTGTATATATATGTAGAATATATCACAGCAAGTTTAATATTGTAAATGGATAATGGACACAAATTCCCAGAAAGTTAAACTGAAAAACCTTATTTGAATGGGTAGTTTTTGATAATTTGATATTAACATATACAAAATCAGAACTTGGAATCTCATAGGTACACAAATGATACTTGATGAATATGAATGAAATCTAAACATACCGAATGTGGTCATGCTTTTTATCCTGTGTCTTGTTTGTTATCATTCTGTCAATCTTGCTGATATTTGAAGTATGTTGCATTTTCCGATTCATTGCACATTCACTTCCTAATTACCATCGACTAGATTTTTGACATCAAAGTGACTCTAATTAGCATTGGCTCACAAATTTCTGGTTTTTGTTTAAAGCATTCAGTCTAGGTATACCATGTGTGTTTATGTGAAATATTATTTAATATTTGTATTTAATCTTATCATAGATTAAGAATTGTACAGTTTTAATTACATGTGTTTGAATTTTTCAGGATCGTTTAAAGTTTGGTTCCAGCTGTTTATATTTGTATGTTGGTTTCCCCAGCGAACGAAAACCCTCTGATCAGATGGAACAATACCATTTCGATTACTTTATGATGGAGTTAGCAGAACATGAAGGGGTTGCCATGGATATCCAGACACCAAGAGTTCATGAGTCGACAGAAAACTTACAAACTGTGATGGTATTTCAGGAATTTATGGATTTAATGCCCCTGATATCGGAGGCAAATGCAATCAGTGAAGAACTGAAGAAGGTATTACTTAAACATTTCCAGCTGGATTCTTTGCCTTGTTGTTTTACATTACATATCACTTTCATGTGATTTTTTAACATTAAACATTCATGGGATATAAAAAGCAAAGGTGAAATATTTTTTGGGACTCGTTCTTCATATTTTTTGTGACATAATATATATATTGAGAAATACTTTTGAAACATGTTCTTTAAAATACTGATATAATTTCATATTACAGCATGTTGTCTTTGATGCAGAGGTCAAAAGTCAAGCTAGTCATGATCCTAAAGGTGAAGCAATAGGGAAAGAGGTCATCATAAAGGTCACAAATAAACAGACACAAAAGGTATTGGTTTAGATAGAAGATATTTACATCATTCTGTATAGATTAAATTATGTCATACAAGTTTTAGTTCAAGTCAAGGAATGTGAATTATTATCAGCCAGTGGATATCTGAATACTTGGTTAATTCATTTTAAAATTTTAAACAAGTGTGAATCATGTATCATTTTAACCGTAATAATGAATTTACACTAAATAAAATGACTGACCCCCAGAGTCTAAATAAGTCCTACCACCACATAAAACAAACTAAATAAGAACTTCAAGATCTAGAGGTCTCTTTTGGAATACAATCAGCTCGTGATGAGCTCTTATTCATTCCAAAAAAAATAAGCACATATTTACTGTGACATAATCAATACTAAAATCTTGATATCTATATTTATGTGCACCTAACTATGTAAAGACCACAAGGCAACCCAACAGTCACATTTTTTTTTGTAGGTGTGGATTTGGTCAAAAAGTAAATTTTTACATCGGAAAGATCTAATGGATGAAATGTATGTACGAACAATGGATGGAGAAAATGTGATCGTCACGAGAGACAAAGACCCATTCTGGGATCCAGTAGAAGATATATTTCTTGGAAGGCAAGAGAAATTTATTTTGTATATTTTTGTAGATTTGACAATATCATTTTTGTGTTAATTATACCCCAATTTTTTGTGGGATATATAAGATTACTTAGTTTTCAATGATATTCTTCTAAACATTCAATTTTTCCTAAAAAACCAAACTAACAAACAATGTGAATATTGTTGGATAACTGTACTTACAATTACTCTCTTTTTTTAGTGCACACATATTACTGCAGAGTTTGTCATATTGTGTTGAAGTAGATGAACACTTTACATTACATAATTACCATGGTAAAGAGGAGGCAGTACTCCAGGTTAAAATGTTACCGTGTGATGATAAAGGAGAACTGATGAGCGAAGAGGAGATAGTTGAACCACATGAATTAATAGGGAAGAATTTCAACATGATTTTAATGTTACCCCAGTGTATGGGTATAAGATGGACAATGGAAAATCAATCAAGAGGAATATACTGTAGGTAAGTAGACTGGTGGTCACTGTGACCTACTTTATATATCATGGTTATGATGTTACGCCAGTGTATGGGCATAAGGTGGACAATGGAAAATCAATCAAGAGGAATCTACTGTAGGTAGGTAGACTAATAGTCACTGTGACCTACTTTATTTATTATGGTTATGATGTTACGTCAGTGTATGGGCATAAGGTGGACAATGGAAAATAACCAAGAGGAATTTACTGTAGGTAGGTAGACTGGTGGTCACTGTGACCTACTTTATTTATTATGGTTATGATGTTACGTCAGTGTATGGGCGTAAGGTGGACAATGGAAAATAACCAAGAGGAATTTACTGTAGGTAGGTAGACTGGTGGTCACATTGACCTTTCAGTATTTTTTATGTATTTATCATTGATGAGATTTAATAAATTTATGTAAAAAATAACTCTGAAAATATCATAACAAAATAAGTTTTTAATTTTATTCCGATAATTGAAGATGATAGTTTTAAACTGCACTGGTGAAGTTCTGAACAAGGGAGATTTCTCAGAAAATCACTCATCATATCGTGAGCAACCAGAGCCCTTTGAAAATAATCTTTTGATTTCTTGTGAAGTATCCCTACACAGAATTTGCCTGATTGCTTGAGCTGGTATGTTGATCCTGTTTTATTGTTGTCTGAGACACTTTAAAATTATTATATTCAACACTATGAACTTTACAGATTTATTTATTATATGACATTTCAGGACAAAATTTTACAATCAACAACAGACAATTTGTACAAAGACTATATGGGGCAAAAGTTATGCAGATCTTAAAATGAGGCAACAGATTACAGTGAAGAAAGTAACGGAAGATTTCCTACGTTATCTGCAGTCGCAGTCAATGGTTGTCGAATTATGGGGAACACAAGGTCAGCAAAGTGTGCTCCATCAATAATCTGAAAACTAAATGTTTGTTTTTATTGTCATCCTATTGCAATTCCATAGTTGAAAACTTGGGACAAAAGAATGAATAGATTTCAATTTATTTGTCACTTGTAAAAATATTTACAGAATAAAATCATTTTTAACACAAAGGACTATTCTATTGAAATGGGTACGCGTGAATAGTTAAGGATATGTGGAATCTACCTACTTTAAAAACCCAGAGACTTCAAATGGCCAAGTTTATGAAAAATCATTTTTGTACAGTAACTGTTAAAATGAAGGTGACCAAGACTTGAATCTTGAACCTCTTTTGCAGAGTTTTATGTTTTGAAGTGCTTGACTTGGCTTATAAAACAACTGAGGTTTTATTATTGATACCATTAAGTTATTCAACCTATATTTTATTAAAGTTTATTATTTTATATTTATAATTTGATTTTGTTTTAAGTTGACGAAGATAAAGGAGGTCATCAAGAGAATGGTTACAGTAATGGTATATCTGACGTGAGTACTGACTACCAGAGTTTTCTCCCTTTATTCTTTCCTGTTATCATAATATATACTACCTTACTAGATACTACCCTTGAAATTTTTAAAACTTCTTTTGGTTTAATATGTGTATTTTTCTTAGTAATGTTTTGTTTTATAAGAATTAAGTACTATATAACAAACAGGAAGTGACATACATTTCATTCTTTTCAGTATTAATCCCATTTATAAGAAATATACTTTTGTTCTTTTCTTAGTAGTAATTTTTTGTCCTTTTTAATTATTTTTAGGATCAGGTAAATAGTTACTGAGTAAAACTGAAACTTCTCATTTTGCTATCACTTTTATACAGCCATCTGACCACAATTACTAATGGGATAATACTCAAATTTACTACATGGACTTCTAAAAAATTTTAAAATATGGATAAGATAGCAAATAAAAGTTTGATTGTCCATGTTAACACCTGTCTGATACATGTATGTTATATACTTTGGAGATGTTAACAGCATGAAGAAACATAAAAGGACAGAAACTGCCTTTAATACAACAAAGTTATTTATTCACTATCTTTTCAATGCAGAAAAAAAAATCTCTGATTTCAAATATTGGGTCCATTGAATGAGAAATTTAGGTTTTCTTTAGTTTAGTTTTTAACTAATTCTCTGCTTTCGTTTTCATTTATTCACCAAGTTTCATAATAACTTTAAAAAGTAACAGAAAAGTAAATAAATTATACTTCATTTTATTGTTTGAATTTATCATGTACATTTTATGAGACTTGGAAAAAAAATGAAGACTTTCAGCACGTGTTTAACCCTTACTAATACACATTTATCTCCCCTTAGGATGGTGATGATGTGTTGTCACAGTTAAAACGCAGGGTGAGGTTTACACTTTGTTCTTACTTAGCACTTTATAATTCATATACATAATGCAAAGGTTTTGGTCTTTATGAAGAGGGACAGGTATGTATGGCAGTAAATTGCTGATTTAATTGGGAGCTGTTTTGACCAAAAAATGAAAATGAAAGTAATAGACATTAGAAAAATTTGTATTATAAAAAATTGAGCTCTTCCACCTGAGTGTCAAGAACAGCACACATAGTTACTTTTCATCCCTCCATTATTAAGTAATTTAATGAAAAGTGTGAGTAGAAGCTTTAAATATTTAAACCTTAATGGTTTAAATGTAAAAAAAAACGTCAATGTTGATTTATTGGATTTTATATTGCCCCAATGTCTACAACCCCATTTCTTTGCAAACCGATGTTATGGCCTGTATCCCCATTTTCAGTTCTGGCACCAAGATAACTTCAGCATGTATTGCTGTTCCTAAGCTCTTGATATTTGTTTTACACTGGCATCTTTATGAGTACAGACCCCAACCCATTTATTTTATGGTTGTTCCTTTCCTAACAATTGAGACAAGAATTGCCTCCACATTAATTTGGTATTGATATTTCACAAATGCCAAATTTTTTTCTGCATAATGGTAATCAGTTTATTATAAGTATTTATATTTTGAGCAGTTATAATAGATCATACACTTAGAATTAATTTTTGAAAAAATTAAATGATCCTGTCCCATTGAGTAATGCATGAAGTATTATGTTATACACATACAGGTTTTGCTGAAACACATTATTATTTTACCAAGTTTTATTTGCAGGCAGGACAAATACTGTGTCCACATTTATTTTGATGCCTGATTTTACACAGAGTATAATTTTTTAACTAAAGTCAACACACAAAAATTTTAAGAAGATAAAATTGTTTAACTTAAATCATCACACAAAACTTTTAAAAAGAATTATTCCTAACATATAATTAAAACGGTAAATTGTAGGAGGAAGAAGTAGAAGGGTTACAAGAAGTCTGTGATTCTCTGAAGAGGGAAAATTTCAACTTGCGAAAAAGTCTGGATGCTCAAAAACAAGCAACTTATCTTGCCAATGCAAGAAGAGGTAATTACAGAAAAATCTATTTAACTGATCATCATGGGAAATGTTGTTCAACCCATACGGTAACCATGACATACAAATAGATGTGCTTTGATTGTTGATGAGAGAGCCATCTGAAAAATCCAAATTACAAACACACACACATTAACAAGTTACTTTAAGGCCTTCAACAATGGACTACAATCCACACAGTAAGGAAGGCAGTTATGATTGTCAACTTTTTAGCTGGTCTTACAAATTGAGGAGGACTTATGTGATATCCTAAGTATAGGTGTCAGCATCCAAGGTAAAATCCTTTCCTGTTTACTGTCATTTATCACATCAACCATATAGGGGATAATGAATGGCTGGCTTTTGTTGCAGACTTTGACCTATATTGAACACATGAACTATTCTGTAAGGAAACATGGTTAAAGTCCATTCCAGTTTATTGACATATTGGTTTGCATGATGCATCTAGGGATGACAACTGCAATGTATGCTTCAGATACTGACTTTGACCTATATTTAACACATGAACAACTTGGCTAGAAAACATGTTGATGTCCATTCCAGCTTACTGACATTTCTCACTTTGACAATTCGGGTTTGCATAATGCATCTAGGGATGACAACTTCAATGCATGCGTCAGATACTGACTTTGACCTATATTTAATGCATGAATGACTGGGTAAGGAAATGTGATTAAAGTGCATTTTATCTTACTGACATGCCCCTCTTCAACCACATGAGTTCCATCATATTTCGACAATTACACAGCTGAGTACATGTACTGAAGTGCATCTTAATTCTAGATATCACAAATACATGACAGTAAAAAAAGAGATGTCTTTATCAATTCAAAAAACATAAAACTTAAATTGTTTACTACATTTAATTTTAGAATTATGGTTTTATAACAGTGTTAGAATACATACTGATTTTGTCTTGATTTGGTTAATGTTTTTCTTTCCTTTAGACCCCAATGGTAAGTTATGGTACTATACATGTTAAACAATCCATGTCTGTAATAATTGTCTTTTTTTATTAATATTCAGAATGCATGATATTGAAATAATTCTAACATTCTTTATATACATGTTATACATTACAATCAATGTGTAATTTTTTTTTCAATTTTAAAACAAGTATTTCTGAAATTCTATTTAAAAAACTGTTTAATGCAACAGTTTTTAAACACTGTATGACCTGATCTATCTGAATCTGACCTTATTTTCATTTTGTGACCTTTTTTCTTTTTTGGCATGCTCCTTCTGTATATCTCATATTTTCTATACTTTCCTGTACATTATATGGGGTGTGCTAAAGTACACCATATTTATATATATAAGCATGTATAATAATCACTTAACTATAATTCGAAAGAATTGAATATCTCTCTGAGAGATTTCTTTTGATGTATTAAAAGGAGTCACAAAAATACTTGAAAACAGTTGCACTGTGGTGGTTATATCTCAAGGTGGTAAAGAAGCAACACGTTTGAAACATGAAACATTGTTCAAGTATTTAATTCTTGTTGACATATTTAATAATGTTCTCATCATTAAAATACTGTAAACTCAGAAATTAATGTGATGTTTTCATTACTGCAAAAAATGCTTCACAATAAAAATCATGAGAATTGAAACTCTCATATTGAATATCCTTACTTTTTTATGTTATTACAACCTGTTAAGGAATCATATAAAAAATTTGACATTATTATCAACAGGTGATTGTGACTGTTTAAAAAAGAACATGGTTCATGCATTAATCTCTGAAATTATAGTGTGTGATATAACATTGATCAATGGAAGTTACTGTATTTGTCGTAATAAGCACTCCTGTCTGCATTTTGTTTCTTAAGGGGTAAATGTCAGAGTGCTAACTCACAACAGACAATAATATCCAAGGGTCCAACATAACTGACAATGGTAAAGTGATATTTGTAGTCTGCTATGTATGAATTAGAAAAGTTCTGCACATTTGAAGAACATAAATTTATAAGAGAAAAACGTAATTATTTGATATCAGGAGACATTTTCCATATATATACTGGGGAGAAAAATACCAGTTATTATAACTGACATTATAGAAACATATAAAATTCTGGACAATACATAAAATTTTAGATTTTGATGATTTTATAAAGGCCCTCTTTTTTGGTTTTTTGTTTGTTAGTTTTTTCCTTAACAGCCTGAGTGCTTTTTAAGACAAATACAATATTTAAAACTTCTGTGTTGTTCTCTCATTGGGAATAACTTGTGACAAGGATTCAGAAATTCAATTGTTGTGTGATTAAACAGGTTGATGGTTCATGCCACAATGTGCTTGTGTGGATGTCCTCCATTTAGGTGTCAACCATTTCAGCTGGTATTGATTAAACAGTCAACAACACTACCATATATGGAATGAGGTCATGAAATGTCATATAGCCCTTAAACTCTTAATACTTGTCATAGGAAAAATCTGAGCATGGAAAAGAAAGATATTGAAGATTTTTATATAGCCCCAAAGTCTCATTAATTTTCTATGCTCAGATTTTTGCCAGCAACCAAAAGAAATTTTCTTACCCCAAAAAATAGAGTTCAACATTTACGCAAAATATGTTAAATTATTTTGAAAAATTGTTCAATAAACTTAATTGATGGTAATATTTGTATAAAAACTTTCAAAATTTTTATATGCAAATTTAGGCAACTTCTCCATTTTTGGTAGTGTTGTTGACTGTTAAATGTGAACTATATTGTCACCAGTGCATCTGTTCTATGAAACAAAATGCACAATTATGATGTACATGATGAAACTGATGTTTATAGTTAGTGACAAACAAAATAAACACAATGTCTCTATTTGTCCAAAAAGGATGTATCAGTGTACAGTGTATGGGAGACAACTCTGACCAAAATGACAAGCTCAAAACAAATAAAAACTTTCTGAATTATTTTCCTTGTTAAGTTCTTTGTAAATAGTTTTGTTAACTGTTATTGTATTTTTAATTGGAACTTTTTGTGGGAGATTCTTAATTGGTAATAAAGTCATTACATAGAATTTTGGAGAAAAAGGCAGTCTTTTTGATATTTCTTCTTATAGTTTTATGATGTAAAATATACTATTGTTTTTACAGGAAGTTTACCAATCACACCTAAACAGGAGAAAGTTGGTCTTGATGTGGATCTTGCCAAATCTCTGAAGGTTTTCTTTAAAGACATTAAAATAGTACAACAAAATATTCATCAAATGAAGCAGAATGGTGAGTAAATACATTGAAATAGTGTTTTTAAGCGGCATTAATATTATTAATAAACATTGCAACATTATTCTCAAAACAATATTTAAGACCCACACTTCATAAGAACATTTAGAAATACACAAGTTTTAAACAACAGTTCAATTCTTTCTTGTTACAGCATTTACATGCAACAGTTGTTCACATTTTGAAAAACTATGTCTTGTATAAAAATATAAAACTTTTTTGGTCTTGAAAATGACAAGTTCTATTGAACAGAATAGGTGTTTGGGACAGTATTCAATCTTCAAGCATGTAAGGTTGTAAAAGATTTGATCACTCTTAGATTATTTTATTTTCAGTGGAGGAGGTACAGAAAAGTCGAGACCAAAATGGCAACTTGAAAACCGCTTTAGAATTACAAGAGAAACAGCTGCATGATGTAGATCTGAAACTTGGTGACAGTGTTAAAATGCTGAAGGAAAGTGTGGCGGCTGTCATCAAGAAATCAAAATCGTAACAGCAGACATAACCATTATACTTTTTGTTCTGCCAATAGTACATGTAGTTGACCTACAGTGGATGTCAGGGGTTACTGTTTCTCCTTTGAACCATTGGTCAATGATCAATCCAGGAGATAAGAAGCTACATCACTGAATGATGTGAACCAATGAAAATAAAGACAGTCATGTTATAAATATAGTTGGTTTGGGGATCATAACTTAGAAGTTGCTATGGTATTGTGTATTATTTCATCTTCATAAAAATGAAAAAGTGCAATTAATGAAACCTCATGTTTATGAAATGTTTTATTGTATAAGTAATGCTTTGGATATGACTGTTTTGTGTTGTAGATAAAGACATACTATTGTAATGTTAACAACACAATTAGAGATGTACAATGGAGGGATCACATTAAAGATATGTTAAAACACATGATTGGACAAATGCTTACTGAACACAAAAAGAGGTTCATTGTACCATGTTGTTTAAACCAAATCAGTTTTGACTATGTTGTATTTAAATCATTGATCAATAGACGAAATAAGTGCTGAAATATTTTTATGTGATTAATGAAGATGTTATCATATTCCTAACAGAAGTGAAGAAGAAAGATATCCTGTTACCTCTTGTTATATGTCTGACTATATCTGTCGTTGATTTGTCAATTAGATCCGTCCCGTGTTTCACAGCTCTGTGTGTAGTTTTAAATACACATATTTTATGTATGTCCCACACATCCTGGTAGTTGTTTTTGGCACTACGATTCCGTCTCATAGAAGTCGTAAGATATTTTTCAAATTTCACCACACTTTGGTGATAGTAATAAAATGGACACTTTTTTACTGTTTAATTGTAAAAACATAAAACCATTTCCAAAGTCCGTCCCATTTTCTTTCTACTGTGATAAATAGTACAAATAATGTTGACTGTAAAATTGTATAAATTTTAAGATATTTCATGATTCCTTCCTATATTTAAGAAGAACAGTAGAAGCTTTGTTGTTGGAGATTTTAAGATATTTCTTAATTCCGTCCCATTTTGTTATAGTTCTTTTGTAAAGTTTGTAAAAATCTGTGTTACTGTTTAACAATATAAACATTATTAAATTCCCAATCCCATCTAATTTTTTAATGATTTATCCTTTGTGAATGTTCAGGTTAACTGTATTAATTATATTTTCCTATTCCATCCTATTTTGTAATAAATAGATCCACAAGTCAAACTATTGAATTGTATAAATTTAAGAATTTCTATTTTGTGATAGATCCTCACTCTTTTAACTGTCAATTTGTATAAATTTTAAGATATATCTCCATTCTTTTTCATTATATGATGGACCGTACATCAAAACTGTTAATTTATATCAGTATTAAGATATTTCCTAATTGTTAGATTATGTAATAGACCTTTTTTTCATATGGTTGAAACTCTTTAACTAACTTGTATAAAGGACCAGGTAGGGATAAAGGCATATATGGCCCCCTATTTTCTCCAAATAATCAAACTATGAGCATATTAAATTCATATGAAAATTTGTC
>JAULBM010337834.1:0-12719 GCA_032357055.1 Geukensia granosissima
GTCGTGTCTGTCTTCCGATTTTACGATTTCTGTCTGCCCCTTTAGTATCTCCGAATTCCTTGTGCAAATAGTGTCATTTATTAGCATTCATCTCTCTTTGAAAAAACAAGATATAAAGAATTTTATCTTATAGGACCTTATCTTTAAATAATCAATTGTTGTTTATTCAAACACACATTTATTTATTTATCATTTTCTTGAGACAAATAATTAAGAGATCTTAAAAGGGTACATAGTTCTTGCCACATCTCCTATTTTTATATTACAAAGATTGCAATATGATTTGGTACCTGGGAAATTGGAACAGTGACCCTTATTATTTTCTTGAATTCTCTGAAATCATTAAGGATAAGCTATTGTTGCAAGTTTTGTTTTTTAAATTCTATTCGCTGCTGTTCTTTCTATCTTTAAAATTGTGCATTTCCCTAATTTTAACATCTGAAACTAGAAAACAATTGCGGTAAAATAAATATTCGGCTTTTTAAAATGTTTTGATTAATACAACAAAAACTTCTATCAATGGGAAGTGTGTGATGATTTATATTCAAATAACATTTGCAATACTATGTTTGATTTTACTTTATTCATTTATTTTGTTTTCTTACCTTATCACTGTCAGGACTGTGTCAACCTCACAATGGAATGATTGATTAATGCTTAATGTCCTGAAGGGTTAACAATCAATCCGTGATGTCATATTTTGCACCTTACCTCATCTTCCTTGCCTTCCCCAAGCTCTTTACTACATGTATAAAAATGTGGTTCCTCTATTATAGTTGCTTAGTCGTCCGGAGTATTAGGATTCCTTATCACAGGGTTCGTATTACTTAAGCTTCTGTTTTTTTTTCTGTTCAGTGTTTTTACTCATTTTTTTGTTGTTCCGTTGGCCATGGTCTTATCTGTCTTTAAAATTAACGATTTTGGTGTACTCTTCTGATAACTTCGATTAAATCAAGTATTGCAAACTTTATTCTGCAAAACTTTAACTTTTTGTCTCAATCATGCCAGTGTACTCAAAACATCAACTTATGATTAAAAACCCTATTTATTTACCACATTATATAATAAGCCTTCCTTTTAATTCTTTAATATTTATAATTGTAATTCCCTTTTTGTTTAGAAGAAAACTTCGAAATTCGGTTACGATATTTAATATCCAAACTTCTGAATGCAAAATTCCAAATTCGAAATTCAAGATCTAAAAGACGAGATTCCATATTCGAGATTCTACACTAGATAACATTGAGATGGAAACCATCTCTCAGGACCCCACCGTAGCCTAAATAAAGTAAATTATAAGGGTCCCATGAAAAACCCTACGTTTGGGGCCTTGAGCTTTGAAGGACAAAAATTATTTTGGGACATGACACACCTTCTAATAGTGGTTAGCAATCATGCAAAGTCTCATCCTTCTACAGTAACTGGTTACAAAGTTCTGGAGCAGACACGAATGTGTTTCGGACGGACGGACGGACGGACAGAGTTATTACTATAGGTCGTCCGCCACATAGTGGCGGGGCCCTAATTAAGATTAACGAATCGGAAGACTGCTTGTAGGATTAGATGACATCGTCCAGTGAAATAATTTTTATCTAAACCGTCAGTAGTTTTGGAGGAAAAGATTATTTTTAGAAACCACCATCTTTTTTTCTATTTTTAGCAACGGCAGCCATATTGGATGGTCGATCACGACCTCGGATACAATTCTAAAATGGGACCATCAAAGAACAATCCCACCCAAATTTGGTCCAATGGTTTCAGAGGAGAAGATTAAAATGTGAATTGTTGACGACGGACGCCAAGTGATGGCAAAAGCTCACATGGCCTTTTAGGCCAGGTACGCTAATAAAATGACAAAGGACAACAGAATTTGGGTTCCAGGTATCTTCAAAGAAACAAAATATTTTGATATGCTTTGTTAAATTTGGTCAACAGAGCAACTTTAATTTTAACCACCATCAAATTCGGAATTTGTTTCTTTTTTTTTCTTTTGTATAGTACATCCTAGGTAAAACAAACATTAGTATTGTTTGATTTCTTTCCATGGTAAAAAAATTAAAACATATCTTTATCGTCAATTTTTTTTTGTTTATTTGCATATTTTGATAAAAAAAAGTTTAATTTCACACATTAAAGGTAATTGTATATCAAATGCAAGTTATATTATGTTGCTGCAATCATTTTAGTATATATTTACACTACCATTTCCTGACTATTATTTTTCAAAAATAAACATAAAAATTAAAATTCTATAAAAGAAAAAAATTATTACGAAGGCGTACACATTTATTTAAATGATGTTGAAAGAGTGTTCCTTTCTTTTTTGAGTAGTTTATGTTATAAATTGGAATATAAAGGAGAAATTACCCTAAATTGGTGCATTCAGTGTTGGGTTCAAATACAGTCATATAGATTGACAAGCTAATAGACATTATTCAATGAAAATCTAAATGCTTTTGACTTGCATTTATTTTTCATCGCAGGGACATAAAAAAGAATAAAAAATGCAAAATTTCGACATACATATACATTTATAATATTTATACACAAATTTGCACACAATTTTCATTTAAGAATTTTTAAATGACGTTGAAAGTTTTCATCAAGTTTTTTTTAGTCTGTCTATCCACATGTTTATATATTTTATTTCAACACGTCAATCATATTTGTCGCTTTTACATGTAACCTTAAATGAATATTATGCTGATCTACGACTGATGACCTAATCATAATTATACCATTAAGTCTGTTGCATTGAGTAGAGTCTCACATTTTCGCATCTATTTCACAAACAGTAAAAAAATGTTGAAATAGAAACGTAAAGATGTTGTGTAATAAAAAAAATATTTATTTATGGACTGGGTTCAACTTTTACCATATGACATGTACTCATGTGAAAAATTGAAGATCTTTTAATTTTGAAAAGAACTGGTAAATTTTGACAGGGCAAAATATTAATTTTCAGATTTTTGCGGACCGGGAAATCAATTCCCATCAAATTTCTTTTATTTTAAGATAGATCAATAATGAATCTTAATGCAGGACACTTTATTATTATTTAATTTCATGGAACACAATCAGTTCCTTTCTTCAAGATTTTTGCGACGAGGATATTTATTTTAAAAAAAAATGTTAGCTCCGCAGAATGCGATGGTCGTCCCCTTCCTCTCTGCACTTGATAAAACATATGTTTATCTCCATATGTAAAGTTTGTTAAAATTAATTATGCTGTCGATGAAAGTTATAGGACATACTGACAGTTTAATAGTTTTCTCTAGACAGTATGCACTTTAAGATAAATACGAACTAAATGTGCACATCTCAGTTATCTCTGATAAAGGGAACTGAAATACTCCTGTGAATGTCAAATATCATGTTTCTTTTCTTAAATGTGAAATTGAAATAAACACATATTGTGTGTAGTGTTTGGTAAATTATTTGATCGGTAAACGATAATCTGTATGATCTGGGAATGGCTATCTATATTTCTTTCGGCTATTATATTAATTAACATTAAAAGGGTATAAGGGTTGAAGTTTTATTTTGTTTTGTTAAAAAGTGGTTTCATTTGACGACGCCATCTAATCCTAAAAGCTGTCTTTTGATTGGTTAATCTAAATGTAGAATCTCGAATATGGAATCTCGTTTTTTAGATCTTTAATTTCGAAATTGGAATTTCGCATTTAGGAGTTTGAATATCAAATATCTTATTTCGAATATCGCATGAGCCTTCTGGGCTTTTGTAGAAAACAGATTTTCTAAGTGTTCTTCAACAGTACCACAACACATAAATCACAATCATATTTGATTTTTTACACAATTTAATTAATTTCTCTATCAAAATAACGTTGCTCAATATAATTACTTGGTTCATATTTTTCCCTATCAAAACACTTGAAAATTTCATTCTCTAAACAGCCATACCGCACTTCTCAGACCAAGACTGAAAGACTTAATTCATAGTTGTTTTCTCAAAGAGACGGACACAGACGATATAAATACAGTATACTCCATAGAAAAAATGTGCCTTGTTCAACACCACACAACACAAAACAAATAAAGAGAAAAAGTATTCGAAAATTGATAGACATTTTTTATTCTAAATATATTTGTCCAGTTTCTTGAGTACGGTTCCCCGTCATATTCCTAAAAGTGTAATGACCAGCAACAGCAGAAATGTTTGTTCACAAGGAGAGTTCCAATTATTAACTAGAACATATAGAACTGGCATAACTGTGTACACGGCGTATAGAAATATTTCTATTGTAGACAAATAAATCATACTTACAGATACAACGTACAAAAAAGACCTGTTTTCTAACAAACAAAAAAAAAAAAAAAAAAAAATTACACGGAAAACAGTCGACATTTTTCGATCAGATTGGCCTCCTAGCCAACAATCAGATGGTGATATATACTATAAATATTTTCCTTGTTTTTTGTGGACAAAAATTTTTTATATATAATAAACATCGGTATTTCATAGCATTGAAATTACCATAATGAATTTAAATATAGATTTTAACTTAATATTTGCAACAACATTATATTGTTTCAAACAACCATTTGTTCCTTTCAAAACTGTTTTTGCGCTCTTCAGAGTAATTTTTTCAGGAATTTTTGCAGAAAAAAAATCACAAATAGCTAATCAGGCATTAAATTTTAGTTTTCGTTAGCCTTTGCAGTGTATAGGTTTGGTAATATTGAAGATGTCTTATAGTGATTTTTCATATACATTTTTTGATTAGTCGACTTTACATGTAAATAAAAATAACAATGAGATGCGGTCATTAAAAGTTAAAATTGCGAATAATATAACATCTACAGTAACTTAAAGGTCTTCAACAATTGACAAAGATCCCCGCGTTAAGCAATCTGTAAAAAGCCCTACAAGAATAAGATCTGAAACTATCCAACGAAGCTTTCACTTTTTAGCTGGAATGTCATAGTTTCCTTCCTATTCCAAATCAATGGTTTAATCTTTGAGTGATTCAGGGCTATAATTCACATCGGCAACATAAACTTTCGTGTCAGGAAAAGATTCTTCAGCATAACAGATCAACTGCACTTAAACTATCTGTACATCCTGCCAATAATTAATCGAATTGATATTTTGAACTGCTATAGGTTAGAGGAAAATCGAAATCAGCATACTCTATGGTGGTGCACTCTGATTATGATTTTTCGTTGAACTATGAAAATTGTCTTGCATTTCAGTGATTCAACACCGCAGGTTTTTTTTAAATGAAAAGTGATGGGAGGCACATTGCTTTTTCAGATTTTTAAAAGGTCAAATCTTCCCAACAAAAGATGAAACTCAAAGTGGACGAACCAAACGAACATCGAAATTAGACTTAATATATGATGATTTGCTTGTTAAATGCATAAGAATGTTTCAAGATGACAGAAATATTTAAAAACGAAATGCCTTTAGCTGTTATTAAGTGATAGAAAAGGAACATTGAAAACACAAAATTACCAAGGTTGAATATATATGGAGAATTTTTGAATGCTATATGTACATTTCAAGCAAACTCTCATCAGTAGCATTAGAACCAAAAACTTAGGTCCAAGATCCAGAATTAGCAAAAGAAACACTCAAATCCAAACAAATAGAAATGAAATTCATTCAAAGATTTTTTATCCTGGAGTATATATTTACATTTAATCTGACGCAAATACAAAAACATGAATGTGATACGATTGTCTAAGAGACAGCCATCCACAAAAAATTATTGTACACCTAACCCTAACTCTCGCTTTAACCCTTATTCCAACTTGATCATATACCCATTACTCTCCAGTCGTCAACAAGCAATAAGTCAACGTTTCGTATAGGGGTTAAAAAATCCATTAAAAAATGTTTAATTATTCAAAATAACTCATTTGACACATTTTATATTAAAAAGTAAAACTTGTGGCAATAATCAGGAAAACCTAAAGCAATAAAGAAAAATACCTACTTGGCTGTAATGTACAGCTTTCTGACTTGGGTCTTTAAGTATGTGACTTGACTTACCATATGAAATCTTATTTACGTATAGCCTTAACACAAGATTACAATAGGGTTCACGTTAACCCTGCCTTATGATCGTCCTTAGGTTTGTTATATGCAAAAGCATACAAATCGATGATATTTTGTAAGGGAAATGGCAAAAAAGCTATTGACAAAATATATATGTTTAAATCTAAACCAAGGTTAACCTCGATGTTTTACTACCAATGTAAGAAGTCCCGATAATGATCTTTATTTCCAGTGGATATTCTTTTTCATAATTTAAAACCAACGATTGAGTACGTCAAAAGTAATATTATCAATGAACTCAAAGACGATTAAAGTAAAACGAAAACGGCGTTAATTTGTTTAGACTTAATATCAGGCCACACCTCACAGCATACAATTCTATTTGGAGAAATATGGTGTGCGCGGGAAACAACTAACTGAAAAGACGCTGTAAAAGCAGGACATATCAAAATTAGCATACGTGTATCTTTCGTTAAGAATGCGTTGATGGAGACGAAATATAATCAATTCCAATAGTAAAAATGCTCAGTGTAACTGATATCATCAGAATGAAAAGTACTATAATACCTCAGTATATGTTCTCTATTTTTAATGTGGTAAGGATAACATTACTTTCTTTCCATTGATTTGAATTTGCAACAAATAGTTTCAAAGACTATTAACCGGTTAATTGTTCCGATGACTATTTACTGGTGACGACACCAAAGTCATTCGAATCTCCAATACACAGCGAAAGAGACCTAGTAAACTATAGTGGGCATTGACGTCTACATATAAAATATCGAATTTTTTCTTAGTTGTTTTTCGGAATAAAAAAAAAAACAGGTTTTAATTTGATTTTGAGAAATAGCCATTTATTTTTCCTTCGTCTTTCACTATTTCTGACGGGCAAAATAAAATAGAAATTTCCCTCAATGCCATTAAATAACTGTATACTATTGTACAGAATGGTTTGGTGAAAATCCAAGTACGAAAATTGCATCTGCAAAACTAAATGGCATAAAAAATGTAGCCAATAAGAAGTCCGATATTGCTTTATTAATCAGTAAAGGTCGAAGGTCTGTTTTCGATCATTTTTCTTTTCAAAATCAATATTCACCAATAAATTTTCCGTAATGGAAAGAAAAAGTGTAATTGAGTAGAGAATCATCAATCCTTTTAAAGATTTTTTTTCTTAATTTTTAATGCAAGGGACACCGTTATATTTCTTGTAACCTTAGGATCCATTTTAAATTAAAGAATATGCAAAAAGAATATAAAAAATACTCTGTTCATTAATAGATAATTATTCAGGAACAAAAGTTTCTTAACAAAAACTTTTGTAATAGGAAAAGCATTGATGTACATGCAGTCTGGTAATAATTTGTCAATTGAACCATGTAAAGTAACATCAACTCGATACTTTCCAAAACACTATCTTATCTACTAGTTGATTTTTAGCTTCAGATTCGTTGAGCCCCTCCTACTAAAAATTATAGATTTCTATATTTAACAAATGAGCTATTTGCGTTTTTTTCAATCTATTGTTATTATCAATGATGTCATTCTGTAAAACACAGTACTATCTCCATTGTGACAGCAAAAAGTGACGTTGGTTTGCGAAAGAGAAAGGCCCACAATTGGGTACTGTGCAAATTCATTTATACTGATTTCAAAGACGATCATTCCGTATTAAGGTTCGTTTGTCATCGTAGTTGTTTTCAAATACTTTTCATGCATACATGTGTTAATGGTACCCATGCATATAGCAGTAAATATGAGCTTAATTTAAAGGACTTGTTGGTTTTGTTAATTACATTATAATTGTGAGGTGCGGTACAATTTTCGGGATTTTTCATAAAGAGTGTTAAAAGTTTTTTTGTTGTTTTTTTACTAAAATTCTTTATTGTACTATCTATTGATGAGGCATGTAAAGCGCTTTCAAGATTCCCTTTGAATTTAATGCTCATTATCTCAAAAATTGTTTTTTTAGCATAGGGTACACTGAACTGTTTAATTCTTATGATTTTGTTAACTATATCAGTCAGATTTTTTTTGGTGATTTGTAATCGAATTATTCGAATTAATTAACCACTGTTAAACACATAAGCTTATACTTACTTGCCATTTTTACAGATAAAAACATAGAACATCTGAATATTGTCTGAAAAGACGACCAAATAACTTATTATTGGTCAATGCGTCGACATTTGCAAGAAATGCTGAAACCTCCATTCATTCATTCGTACTATCTTATAAATCTATAATGTTAAGTATTTGAAGGTTTCAAAGTGAAATTTGTCTGAGGTAAAACACGTTTTGTTTTTTGCAAGATGTAGCGGATTTTGAGAATTTGTAATTATAAAATTTGCCTTGATCAAAAGATTTTTTTAATTGTTAATTTCTACTTACTGGCTTCGCAATCAGCAAAATCATGAACATTCCCTACTATGGCCAATACGTTTACAAAAATACTGTCCCATACTAGTCCAGGAAATTATCAAATTGAAAACCTTTGGCACAGACCCCACACACAGTTTAATAAATGGTCAAAATTTTATCTTCCTACGTCGAATGGTTCCTGAGTTTATCCTTGACATTAACGCCATACGTACGTACGTACGACAAACAGAAATATGATCCCCGCGCTATCGCTTAGCGCGGGGATCATAAATTGACGAAATACCAATCATGACGTCATATTTCCATCCTATCACGTGGTATTGAGGCTGACGAGCATGCGCCTGATATTTCGTGATGAAACCATATTATCATCACGATCTTTATATATATTTTTATATAACGATGAAAGGGAGAAATAGAAAACAAAACAGTGCATATTTGTGCCCAAAGGCTTTATTTATATTTTTAGATAGGAAAATATGATATGTTTGATAATAATACGTCAAGTAATTCAAATCGCCATTTTATCACGGAATCATATTATCAGTAGCTTTTGTTGCATGCGAAAAATAATTGTTGCAATATCAAGCAATAATGTATTAATGATATCAGCAATCATCAACGAATATTAAATTAGTTAAACATAATGCATCATTTAAATTTAAAATCAGTTATTACGCCAAACAACTGTGCCGTTGGACTTGGCGAAGTTTACCATTAAAATATTCTACGCAAATCAGCGCTGATTATAATGCTTTTTGTAATTTTAAATTTTTAATATAATATTCATTTTCAAATTAATTTCTGATTAATTGTAATTGATTTATAAATATTATACTCTATTGAACAAAAACGAATAGATCCTTCTCGGTTGTGTAAATTGTCTTGGTTTCAATCTATCACACATAAAAATATTTCATTGTATTCAAACAGCATCGAATGGGAGTAAGAAATGTCATTAGATATAAATTAAAACGAATAAATTGTGTGCAAATTCAATCAAATCGTGAAAATTTCATCACTGCTTTAATTCGTAGCTTTTGTAAAATTCTTGGGTTTTTCAAATTATGTAGAACATTATTTCCTAATTATTTGTCCATTACTTTTAAAAAATGTTATTTTGTTGTAAATGCATATTATGCCTATCTATATTCGCCTGTGAAAGATTTGCTTTTGTAAACTCTTTTATTCATTTCACAGCCAATGCGTTTTTACATAAAAACTGGTCCAGTTGTCTTCCTTTATGCATAATTCGCCTTCTGGAGAAAAAGACCGAAACTTACTTAACTTTGCAGGAATATCCCTATCACACTTTCCTCAAGACTGACAACTTTATGTTGACCACTGTTTTACTATGATTTAGCGAACTGGTTTGCATGAAAGCTTTTATTTAGTAACCACAATGTAAATGGGTGTCATTTTAATTAAAAAATTCAATCTTTTGTACTTGCACGTTTTTTAGATATTACATTTGAATAAAATCAATACAATGACGTTCAAGACATTCTTCTTTGAAAGGTGTGATTGAAAAAAAATTATTTCTAGTTGACAATTTTGTTACGTTGGTGAAAGTATGAATGCTTTAGCAGTAATCTGCACAAAATATTTGTGAGATAAAGTTTCAATTTTGGACAGAATCGAAGAGTTTGATTTTTAATTGAATTGTATTGTTATTTATTTTAATTCTTGTGGTTTTTCTATTATGATTATGATTACAAATTTAAAAAACGCCTGTTGACAGTACAATACTACACAAACGGGTGGAAAATTACACCTAGATGATGAATGAATTTGTAACGAAGCAGTCTTAAACTTTTATTAAAATCGTGTGTCCCGTAACTTGTGTGTTTAAACATAAATGATGAACAGTGCAATTGTTTATGCTTTCAACAGATTTCAAGGGAAAACCATGTGTCGATGTTAGGAAACAACTATGAAGATCCTCATTTTGATTTTTTCTTTCAGTTGTTTCGTTTGTTAGTTTTAAACCCTGCTCGTTTCATTGACACAATAAACCTGTTGAACGGATTGTACCTCTGGTTGAGACTGTACTTGCTTACATTTTTTCGAATACTACTTCAGGCCTTGCATAAACCCGTTCAGCGGTTATTTAAAATGTAAAGCATAAGTGCTAATAATAGCATTGTTACATGTATGATTGAGTTAATGGAATGAATCTTTGCGAATTTCCCTCAACAGATGACTAGAATACATTATTTGAGAAATAGAAACTTATAATCGTATATGTATTACTTGTGCTGCACATTTTTTTCGTGATTACCTTTTACTATTTTTTCAAATTAATTTATTTCAAGTTATTTTTTGTCTTAAGTGATTTCTTGTGCTTTTTTGTTATCGATCTTCATACAAATTTCCATCTTAATTTTTGTAAGCTTGATTAACAATATACATTTTGAATACTTAAAAATTTAAAAAAAAACTAATATAGCAAAAAAGATTAAAAACATTAACAGACTTTTTACGTAAATTTATAAAGACCATTCAAAACAAGAATGTTTTGTTCATGGAATTATGACAGAGCCCAGAAATGAGTTAAGTATGTCTCTCTTTAAAGAGATATCAAAATGCATTTGTTATTTAGCGGTTATTGTTATTCGTTATTCAACTAAAATCTTGTCCATATTAATTTGAGTTTTGATATTTTAAACGATACTTACTTTGATTTTTGATCGCCATTGGAGATAATCTCTAAATCTGTCACTATTACCAGGAGGTATTCTTTTCCAAAGTAAGATTACAACGACAGAATACGTAACTGCCAATATAACCAACGGTATAATATACGTTATGAGAAGCACAAATATTGTATAAATCCGTCTGGATTGTACGTATTTCCAAACTTCGTCGCATTTTACCACACCAAACTCAATGTTAGTTTTTCCAACCAATAACTGAACGGATCCAAACACAGTTGCTGTCATCCAAATTGCTAATATCACGTATTTGTAACGCTGAAGAGTGAAGCGGTGGTGCAAAGGATACATTACAACTAAAAACCTGTCAATTCCTATGGCCATATTTGTAAAAACACTACCTGCAACGGACAACATTTGAATAAAAAGAACAATAGGACATAACTCATTAGGAAATATCCACGTCCGAAAAACAGAATCAGCAAAGGTGAACGGCATACAAAACAATGCCATGAGTAGGTCAGCAATGGCTAAATTTATGAGAAAAGGTCTTAAATCCGTTCTTGACCTGTTGCCGTTTTTAAACACTATGACTACACAAATATTTCCCAAAATAGACAAAAATGTCGTTATTGCATATAAAATAACAATTCCAACCAATGCTGTCTCTTCAAGTTTAGGGCTTGCAAGGTCTTCCTCTAATTCACTAGAATTTATTGTAATATTGTTCATCATAATGTTCATTGTTCATTTATCCTTCGCGGACGAAAACTGTTCTGTATACGTTATGCATCAGTTAAGAGTGCGGATTCAGACTCGTCACATTTCGTCCATCAATTTACTTTTCCTTTAAATACAGAAAGTATATAGCTTTAACGTCTGAAATTCAAATTCTTTGTATCCAAGTTAAGTAACCCAATGGCATTAAATCGTAGAAAAATCTGCATTTAAATGACAAGTGCTTATATTTTGTCTTCTCTATCATACAAATAAGTATAAATACAATTTTGATGAGATGATTGCGAGATCCACTTCATGTTTATTTGAATACTACATTAGTAGTAATGTCACTGAAGCCGACGACTATTCCGGCTGGGATATTATTGGACAGATTACTTGTTTGTCATCGTTATTATCATTAGAACAATAGACATTCCATTCTAGAAACTGTAATTATTATATCAGTCCTAAAGTGGAGTTAATAAGAATGAATTAATAGTATTGATTGTTTGTACATTTTAAAACAAGATATATTAATAATTCTCTGAAATACAAGCTTACCAAGTTACGTAAATATGTTGAATGTTTCTTAGCGAAATAGGTATTTCCGGGAATTTCTTCTCGTCAGACAATTAGAATTATAATAAAGCAAATCCGAGATCTAAAGAGCAAAAAGATTAGAGGAAGTACTCAGAATCAGTTTGAATAATATTAAGAAAATGATGCTAGTTTTTTTTCACAGTAATAACAGCATTCTCTTATAATCGTCAAAACATTTTTTAAGGCAACAATGTCGAACACAGCTTATTTAAATATTGTGACTCAAACAAGCGAACAGATTGTTTGTTTGTTTGTTTGAATGGGGTTTAACGCCACTTTCAACAATGTTTCAGTCATATCGCGGCGGTCAGTTTTACTGGTGGAGGAAGCCGGAGTAC
>JAULBM010337844.1:0-12719 GCA_032357055.1 Geukensia granosissima
TCAAATTTGACCAAGTCGTTTCAGAGGAGAAGATTAAAATATGAAATGTTGACGGACGACGGACGGATGGACGGACGACGGACGCAAAGTGATGACAAAACCTCACATGGCCTTTTAGGCCAGGTGAGCTAAAAATGAACCTAGAATTATTATGTGCAATGTTCATCTGAGAGCATTGCTGTGTGTGCGTGTAAAACCATCAGATGTATACATATTGGTCTGAAGCCTTATAAGTTAGTTGTAAAATTTCCTTACATTTCAGTTTTGTTGTAAATCCATTTACTCTGTTCCAAAATAAAGATGGAATGATAAATTTGGAGAAAAAATTCGTTCAAATCCCTGAACACTTTCCAAAATTCCATTATTTCCAAATTTGACCAAGTGGAAATTTAACTGCTTTTATGTATATAAAATAGCTTTAAAAACAGAAGCCTACGTTGCGCGACTGATTCTTTATTACTGCTTGCATTATAATTATTTTGCCTATGGCACCATTGTGTTACTAAATGAGTATGATCACAAATTCAACTTAGCAATAAACAATACATACCCAAGCAAAAAAGAAGGAGATCACAGGCATCAGACATCGATAAATCTGCTTTATAGAAAATTTATGCCTCGAGACCAAGACATTATACAACTTCTTAAAATGATTTAGAAAAGCGGGATGATTTCTTTTTTTCTGTCGTTAACTTTCCATAATTATGTGGTAACATTATTGCTTCTTCCGTCCTCGGGGTTAATGTATCGCATTTGATTTGCCTCCCATTAAATCATCATGAATTAGTTGATCCTTAAGATATCTGCATAACTCAGTTGCACACAACTTACCTTAACTTTAAAAGTTGCATTTCTTATCGAATCGTCGTGAACCCGGTTTGAAGATGAAGAATGCCAAGACAGAAATGAACCACTCTCTGGGAAATGAGTCCGAGAATTTCTTGGCATCTGAATCTACTTCCGAATTCCAAAGGAGCTCGTGGAGTTCTATAATCTGTTGATGTTGTTCGTTTAAAATCTTTCAATTTCTAGTCTAGGTCTTTCACTTAGGTTTAAAGGAAGATTTGATGGATGGGTTGGCTTTTTAACATTTAATTCTTTTTCGTCGTTCTAATATTGTAAAATGACGGAGGACCGAAGTGGAATCATGAAAAAGCTCACTTGACCCTTCGTTCAAATATCTTTCTTCTACAAGCGCTTGTCTGTTTAAAGACCAACTATTATTTAATGATGCTTTATTTTTCTATGAAGCCTCGTCATATCGAGAAAACATTGTCCCATGTTTTGTTAGGAATTATCTATATGATTAAATATTTGAAAAAGATAATGCATCCAGAATATTCAGCAATAGAGTCTATCATTTTATAGTTTGTTTCTTATGAGAACATTTCGTAATCATGTAGGCGTGATGGTTATTTCTGTTTTCGTTAGCATACTTTATATATTGTGAATGAAATGTTTAACTCGACCTTGAAAACGCGTAACTGCTCAGTTGATCAAACTAATACTGTCATTATAAATGAAACAATAGATCCTCAAAATATTTACATAATGCTAGCAGGGCTAATTCAAACGAAATAATTAATTTTTCGTATTTTACCAAAATATCATAAAAATATAATCTCTTGATGGCATTTTTCTAAGAATACCAAAAGAAATATTAACGTAAACATGTATCCTAGTTGCTCGTAATAAATATTTGAGAGCAAAGGCCTGCCTATAGGAAGAGTTTGCTTTGTTTCTGAATTAGTCGTTTTATCAATTATAGAACAAAAGAAAGAAACCAGGAACTCAGTGTAAACTAACTTTGCTCGATATCTCTCAGATTGGATTACAACCGGTTTTATTCCTTGGTACACAATATATGCAAAATAGAACAACATGTGTCATGTTTACTATGAGCCATCGAAAACGTATACATTTCAAACATATTTCATATATCGTATGGACTCATAATTGAAGACGAAATGGGACCTTTATAACTTTAAAGTGAAAATTCAACTGTCTTTTGCTGGATGGTTGCCTCATAGACAATTATGCCACATCTATTTTTATATAACATGTTACCTGTTCCTGAAGGATTATTAAAAAACAATACCCAGTTTTGTCCAGGAATTCACTTTATCAACACTTACAGAGTACCGGGATGGATTCGAAACGCTTTACTGCCCTTTGAACAAATACTAATTTAAGATTACCTACCATAACGTTTGATAATCACGATCATAGACGAAACAGTACATAATCTTTATACGTGTAAAACATGTACTGCATTTGTTTACTTCTCTTGTTGAAAGGTTTGAATCAGTTGAATTCCAGAAAAGCATAGTGATCTTACTTGAATTAACCTATACAGAACATTATACGACGAAAACATTTTGCGGTCGATTAAAATTAAACCTCTTTCACTGGTATGTGATTCTATTACTTCCTTTGTTTCTGGTAGGTTTCTAAGAGAATCACTGTGAATAAAATCTTTCTATTATTATTATTATTTTGACCGTTTGACTTAAACTTTTGTTACTCTTGCTTTGTTTTACTTTATGCATCGAAGAAAGGAAGGACTTCGATCAAACAAATTGGGTTTATTATCTCATCGCATGTTCCATCTTAATTTAAAAGTTTACACAAGGCTGGGTAGATCATAAAAAAACAATATTAGTCTTGACATTTAAAACAGTGCAGTGTAAAAACAAACTCCTTCAATACTGAGTGGAATTCCATTCCGTGAGTAGAGGTCTAAGCAACAAGGTAAATAACAATCCCAATTCTTTAAATAAAATAACCAAAGAGCAACTATAAAAATTACCGCAAACGGAAGTTCTAATTAGCTTCGATGTCTAGATTGCGACACCGCATGCAATCTGCGGTTGGGTAAAATTAATGTTGTTGGCAGGGGCTGATTCATAGGGGGATGCAACCGGCGCGCGTCCCCCTAAAACAGAAAAAATATAAATTTTTAGTCTTAAATTTCCTAATTTCTATGAGCTTCCGGGGGCCTTTGCTCCCCCTTGGACCTCTAACACGGAACTGCCCTGGACCCGCGCCTGCCCCACGTAAAATCCTGGATTCGGGCTGGTTGGATCCACATTTTCGTTGTTTCTGCCCGCCTTACGACGACTACAATACTTCAAATACAAGCTGTTAAAAATATACAAAGAAGCACTCAATACATTAAAATAAAATACATATAAAGCCAGGAACTTTCTCAATACATGGTCGTAGCTCATTAAATGCAAGCCCAGTATTCTTTTCATCCAACAAGTTTCCCAATAAAGGAAGATATCATATACGACATATTTTGAAGTTAGTGATATTTTGGTATATCATGTTGTCCTTAATACAGACAACACTTGCTTTTTTATACACTATCAATTCCATTTCCTTGACAGTCTGAGGCTTATTTAAAGACAAAAATTATTTTTTCTAAAATATTTACAACCAGAAATACAGTTCGATCACTTCTAACCTCTCTTAAAATCTGTCAGAATCTTTCAGGATTTCTGTTCTATGACAGAAATTAGAACAGATCTGACAGGACCTGAAAGAGGCTGTCCTGGGTCTGGAAGTTTCTAGCCAGCCCTCTGACAGATTCTGACAGAAAGTGTTCTAGGTCGAGACAAAAACATCCACTGAGCTGTTTAAATCTGTCAGACCCCTGGACAGTTCCTGACACTGATGTGTGACGACATTAAGAAGAGGAAGTATGGTTAAAAATGAAAGTTGGTCAAGCACGTGTGGGTGATTTTCAATTTGTTGCAATACCGGCATCCTCGATATCAAATACTGTCGGGAGTACATACTATAATGTTAACACGGAATTTATGCGTACCGTCTTCGATTTGTGATCTTAGCAGGACAGGAAAGGGGGGGGGGGGGTAAAATTATATATAATATATAAGTGATACATAAAACAGGTTTTTCCCCATTTTCGGAGTAAAGAGTTTGAGATGGCTAAAGACACGAGAGGGCATTTCCACGTATGATTTTCCACTTTTTCGTAAATTTACAATCCTCTGTCTTAAATAGAGCAAGAAAATATGTAGAACCTTTACCGCTGGCATTACGATGCGTGAATCGGTCAAAATCTGTCAGCAACTGTTCTATCTAGAAACGTTATAGCTAAAAAACAACTGTTCTAGCTAGAAAAGATTCTGACACGGGGTGTCCAGACTCCGGACAGATTTTGACAGAGGTTTTCTAGAATCCTGACAAAGGCTGTCCAGTGTCTGGACGGTTCCTGACAGATTCGGACTGTTCTATGACAGCTAACTTTGACAGATTGGAATAGAGGTTAGATGTGATCGCAACTGTAAGGTGACTATTTGTAATGCAGCATCAAAATAGTATAAGGTCACTTACTAAAAAATATAAGCTCGAAATTGTTTAAGTCCTCGGTAAATGATGTTGTTTCAGACAGTGACCTAATATTTTATATTAATAGTTATTCTATTATATATAAGTTATATTAGTAAATTTCCATTAACGATGAAAAGAAAAAAAAAAGTATATTGACTCGGTAAAATGATATTGAATTTTATATGAGCGGGAAAAATCTCGTACAGAACATTTTTAGAAGTAGACCTAGGGATTCCGGTATTTATACCTTCCAATCAAATCTTTAAGGTAAATCTCGCGTGACGACATCAGTCTGCTTCACTAGAAACACAATGGCTGATAATGAAGCCGACATGTCGCAACCTCCGAAGAAATCACGATTCGCAAGCGTTGATGAACGGAAAATGGAACAAATATTACTGAAAGAGGACTATAAGAATACACAAAAGGCAACAGCTAGGTCGGTAAGACTCTTCACAGAATATTTACAAGAAAAAGATATGCCGACGGATTAAGAAACTTAACCCCTCACTAAACTGGACAATGTTTTGGTTAAATTCTACATGGAAGCCAGAAATGAAAAGGTTGAACTGTGCCAGAAAACAACTATAAAAAACACTCGATATGGAATCCAAAGATATCTTGCTCAAAAACGCGAAATAGACATTATTCAGGACAGGGAATTCACTTCATCAAACAAAATGTTTTAGGCTGTGTCTGTACAAATAAAACGCAAGGAAATAGGTGGGATAGACCATTATCCACACGTTGCGGAGGACGGAATATTGAAAAAATGGGAGATTTCAGACACTTCCCTTTTCTCATTTCAATTTTTATGGGAATGGGGGGATTTTAGTACATCTTAATTTTTGTCAAGATTAATAATTATTAAGAGGGAACAATCTTTAATTGTAAAAGTCGTGCAGGGATTTCCTATATTTACTCTTCAACTCAAAAACTTACCAATCATACGGCACCATTTTCAATATTTAAAGGGATTAGAGGCTTATCTCAATTTGAGATGTGTTATGAAACTGAATCCAGGTGAGCTAAAAATAATACACCTTACCTTTGAATTTAAAAAGAATACTTAATTATTTGTGGTTAAGGTTTTGTAAAAGGATAATAAAAATGAAGCAGTTATCTTTTAATTGACAGAATCAACATTAATTTACTTAAATCTCACGATTAAATGTCAATATGATCTCAACATATTGAACTACGGACGGAATATTGAAAAAAATGGGAGTTTTCAGACCTTGATAGCGCTTTCTCTGGTAAATACACTAAAACTCGGTCAGTTTTTCTTTAAGATTATTGTCATTATTTAAAATTAGTTTAAAAACGTTTATTTTTCATCAGTTTAATAAGTTTAAAAATAATTAAAATTTATATTTAATGCATCATACAAATTTGTGTTCTTAGATTTAATGGTAAATAGTCTCCCAATTTAGCCTTGAAACAAAGATTATTTGGTCAAACCAAGACCTCATCACTATTTATCTGTCTTACTGTGTGAATAATAGAACAAATCGAAACAAAAATAAAGTCAAAAAATCTGAAACGATATAATGGGGGCTTAATATATATAGAGAAATAAGGAGATTTGTCCTATATATTCCTTCAAATATCAATTTTTATGATTATAATAGGTCAGATGTAGAGAAAAATAATATTAAAATATTATTAAACAGAAAAAATCTTTTAATGTGTATGAGGTTACCTTTCATGAGTTCAAATGCAGCAAAAAGAAAATTAAAAAATATACTGAAATATCCAATTTTCCAATATCATTGCGTAGATATTTATTGCCAAGTAATGATTAGATTTAAGAAAGAACACTTTTATCCTGCCAATTTTAAGAATTGCAGCATTGTGATAACTGCTGTGCAAATTTCTGTCCACAAACAAAACAATGGTCGTGTTAAATTTCAGGTTAAAGGGTTCTTCACTTATCAAAAAATTAAATTATAGTATGTTTGTTAATACTATTAATTTAACAGATAAAACACTTGTGATGTGTGGAGGTTGTAACATCTTCTCCGTGATAGATTTTATGCTGTAATTATTTTCGTGTATTGAAAAGGCATAATTACGTCAATCAGCATGTTAATTAGTGAAAATCCCTGAATGATATCGTTTTATGAATTTGTCTCTTCGGCGTTAATTATGTTAATAATTGTATATTTTGGTCCATGAATGTATTTATTAATTCATAAAGTTTGATTGACCTTTCTAATTTTGGCCCCTAGCCTGTCTAATGAAGGTCAATCCAGACAAACCCTTTACCCGCAGTAAAATTTAACTTTTAGATATTTGATATTTAATAAAGTAAGATACAGATCGTGTAATTAGTAAAGGTTGAAGGATGAAGGTAGGTTTTATTTCAATTAAACAGCTGAGAAAGCGAGGGAAGTAATTTGAAATCCTGACGCCGCCAAGCGGAATGATTTTAAGGTCTTCCCGAGCTTTCGAGGCTGTTTAATGGAAATAAAAACCGTACTGAATCCTTTAACCAACTTACAAACCGAAAACTACAGAAAGAGTTAAAATATTGTTATAATAAAGGTACATTTTCTCCCTTCACATGGACGGGTCAAAATTACACAATTCATAACAAACTCAGGTGTTTATACATCACGCGCAGGTAAACATCATTTCAATGACGAAATTGAATGACATAGAACGATAGAAAAAATCTCGTGAAAACTTCTGTTCCTGTATAAAGTTTGTGATATTGGATTAATATGTTTCGGCGAAATACTGGCAGGTAAGTGTTATTTAATCATGTTTATGTATTAGGAAGCGTAAATAATTCGTTTTAGCCATACTGCACCTTTTACATTTGAGAAATTTAAAACTGCAAATGCATTTTTCTTTCGGTCCCTCTACGGCTTTATCAGTTCTTTAACTTTATTTTCAAAATGTTTCCATTTTCATCTAGTGGCAACATATACATGTATTGACGTTTATTAATTTTCCTTTGATAGCCCCGTTAAATTTCGGGGACGCATTTTCATAATCTTTCTTTAAAAAGGTAAGCCTATCTGGGAACACACATTGGTTTACAACAATGTGCGTGAACTAAATCTGTCAGTCTTTGTTCAACATCAATTAGTGATGACGTTATTTCAAAAACTTTTGTCATCTTGTCCAGATAATGCAATTTGAACAAAGCCTGAAGGGAAAAGGGGAAACATTATTGATATTGTATTTATTTAAAGCCAAGCACTTTGGTTTTATATTTCCAAACGGCAAAGACGATGTATTCTATGAAAATGTTTTGGGGTTGGAAACAGTTTTTAAGTTCTCTTTTAGTTGTTACATAGATGTTGTCTCATATCTACCAGTCTAACGTGGTTTTTTATTCAACTAAGATAATGATTATAGAAATTACGTTTATCATGATTATGCAGGTATAACGGACAGAAACAATGTTGTTACAACCTAGCAATGCAAGATACACATAAAAAGCCGAGAATCTGTAATCGTATTAATACCTATTAACATATTATGACAAATCTTATCAGATTATTAAAAACAAAAGGCTAAAAATGACTTTATCGTTTGATTTAAATTGTTCAACAAAAATTAATCTATTATGGGAAATCGGATGATAAGTTGAGTAAATATGTTTTATGCCCAGTTTTTCCTTGGATTCATAGTCAAATTGCTGGAAACATGTCAGATTTTCCAGAAACTGTTATGTCACTAAACCTCCTTTTTAAGCACAATAAAAAGCAAATATAATTCATCAAATATTATTTTTTAATATATTTATGCAATATAAAGGTATTTTGACGATAAGGATACTCAAAGATGGATTAAAACAATTTACGTAGAATTCTTTAAAAATCGATCTTTAAGAAAACCCCTATTTTTCGAAAATAAAAAAAAATAATCCGTACTTTTATAGCTGTAAACGGACATGCTTTATTTAAGCATTTTCTACCATTTGACACTATTGTTTAACGTATTTTTTGTTTGTAAAATGTGTAGGTGAACAACATTTAACATAGATTTCATAGGCTTATGAGATGCGTAATATATAGTTCCATTCACGTTCATTGTTTCAAATTTAATGCATAAGGCATACAAAACGAACAACACAAAAAAACCTATTTTTTGGTACCAAATGACTGTAATAAACACTATAGGGCTAGTTAAATTAATAAAAATCCATTTTGATTAAATCATATACGGATTATGTATGAAAACTCCATGAAGGCTTCAGTATCATTGTTGAAATGCAAAACATCGAGTTTTCCGGAAATAAGATGGAGTTGGGCTACAATTATAATTCTTTGATTTGTTGTTATTTGTTTGATAACCAGTAAAATTAAAAAGGTGACATGCTTCAAAAGCTAATATATTAACTTTGCCAAAGTAAAATGTGACTTATTTATATAAATGCTTACTTGTCATTTAATGTCCGTAAACTATGACAACAGCATTCAGTTTCATAGTTGAAATGCAAAACAATTCGAGTGATCCAGATTTAAGATTGTGTAGGGCTAAAATGATGGCTATTTATAGGTTTCATAACGAGTGGGTGCTGCATATCGTAGATTATCAATTCGCGTTTTTAATTTTCAAATAAATAATAGCCTCTGGTGGGTTATTTTTAATTTTAAAATTAAATAACCAGAGTTTGTCAGCGATGCACAGTTCCTACAAGTTGTTACACCTGTTTCTCTTATGATTCAGTTTATCGTGTATAGTCTTGTTGTTGGCGGAACGTGCGCGCGTAACAAAATGACGATTCGTTTGTCTGAGACTTACCAGTCGCTGTACAAGTTGACATCTACACGACATTACAAGTAAAGAGTAAAGATGACCTCACAAAGCAAGACTTAACTATATCAGCCAATAGAAATGCCCCAAATATTATCTAAACATAGGATAGGGCATTCAAATATGAGTATTTGCTTTTTGCTAACTTGTTTCCGTTTTGAATATGCATGAAATATTTGCCACTGGACGTTACACAACAAACAATCAATCAATTAAAAAGCTCTATCACTTAGCGATAAATGCATTTATAATTTAGTCTCTGAACAACAATTTATACCAAAACTAATTTTTTTACATTTTTGTCCTACTAGCTGTTGGTAATTTTTACTTTATGGCACTTGCACAATATACAGAAATTGATTTTAGTTTAGTAGTTTGATACTAATATCTAAAAATAGAAGTAAAAATAGAAATAGTTATGAACAAGGAGATTTGCAAAAAGTCAACTAGAACAAGGTCACACCGTGGTGCAATCTGAATCGAAACGAATAGTTTAATTTGCATGGGAAATAGCCGAAAATCAAATTTTGCTGTCATCATGGCCTTCAAAACCACAAGCCACTTGTTACATTGACTACATAATCTTTGTAATATTTTTGTCATAGAGATGGGTGTTTACTCTGCACAAAACTACCAATTTAATCGATTTTAAATAAACAACAGTATGCCCTAGTTCCCAACGTTTCTTTAATTTCTATTTTCTACTTTCACATTTCGGGAATTATCTGAAGTTTTAAAAATATAACATAAAATAGATTTGAATTTTTGTTGAGAGACCTTAGTTAATATTTTCAAATATTTTAGTGGTCTAAAATTATTTTAATGCAGTAAATATAGAAAATAATGCAATAATTGCATTTTCCGTGAATTTTTAAGCTCGGAAAACCTTCAAAACTGCTAACAGTGATTACTTTTTCGGGTCGGTTCAACCTGTTGCATTTGCTTTTGTCCCCTTACTATGTATCGACATCAAAATTATATTTTATAGAGGGTTGCAGCTGACATGACAGCTACTGAGCAAAGGGTTTTTCAGGTAAGATTACAGTCATCACTCCGATAGTTTTTCGGTCGCCATAATGATTTTGGTTGACCTGTTCGAAATATCTATTTCACAAATGACAATGGATATCTTCCATCTGTCTTGAATACAAAATCGTTCCTATACCGGTTGGGACTAACATTGATTTTGACTATATACTGGCTTTGTTTACCGAGTAATTCGACGGGTGCTACAAGTGGAGCAGATGTTGCTTACACTTCCGGAGCACCTGAACTCACCCTGGTTTTTGTAGGGTTTGTGTTACACCAGTTTTAGTTTTCAATGTAGTATTGTGTGTTTTGTGTGTGTCTTTCGTTTTTGTTTACAATGGTCTTCTTGTCTGTCTTCCGACTTCACGATATCTGTCTCCCCCTTTGGTATCTTGGAAATCCTTTTGTTTTACGTACTTTATAATTTCAACGTTGAAACAAAGTTATCTCAATTTTAAATATGAAACAAAAAATCAACGTTATTTCACTGTTAAAGGTTGACGTTCAATCAAGATTTATTTAACGCTGAAATGCCTGCTGGGACATGTTTAACTCCGCTATATACTTAATGAATTGATGTCCATGCCTTAAGCAGGAACCTGAAATCTAGTGGATTTCGCGGTTGTTATATTTAAGTATTACTTAGTTTACATTTTGTTCTTATTTGGTCGATAGTTGGTACATTTGAGGAGCATTATACTTTTATATTTTACCGCTTACCGTAAGGTGTGGACATGTTTCCATTATTGAAGGCCTATGACAACCTATAGAAATTTGTTATTAACATATTTTGATGGCTGTCATACCCCATCTATTTTTTCTACATTACACCTTTCAATTAATACGATACAAACTTTAGAGTTTCTTGCAGTCGCAGGCAAAACATGAATGTCACTTTGTCCATAGCAAGAGTTTTTTCATTCCCCTTATAAGGTAAAAATAAATCCGTAATATGCTAAAATCTCTTTTCAAAATACAATGTATAAGATGTAACTTAAATTGTGTTAAGATAATTACACTGAATTGTCTCAATTTTGATTTATGTTTTGTCATATGCAGGTGTTCTGTCCCTTTTTTGACATTGTTTGATTGATTGTTGGTTGCTTAACGTCTAGTGGCAATCATTGCAGGCATATTCAGGATGTGAACAATTATAAAAAAAAATTATTAAAAGTGGAGGTGGGTTGGCCCACAACAGGGAATTGCTTTTGACTACCAGAGGACGACGTGTGCACACGTGTGATAATTTATTCACAGGTAAATATATGTATATACATAAAAACTGAATCGGACGATCAGTTTAAGTAATTACAAACCGATACGTAAAAATGTCTTTTGTTATGCAAGGTATTTTATTGTCACAATTCCTAGTGGTCGATTCTATTCTTCAATCTTTTGTAGAAATAAAGCCTACTCCGATTTAAATACTCCTCTCAGGTAAATAATTCATCTTTGGCAGGTAATAATTCTGCCTTTAAACTTACTGTCGCTATAATGAGTGCGTCCCTGCAATTTAAAGGGATCATCAAACGAAAATTAATTAACGTCAATACATCTATATGTAGTCAACAGATGAAAATGGAAACATTTTAATAATAAACTTAAAGTACTGATAAACCGTAGCGGAGCCAAAGAAAACAATGCATTTGCAATGTTTAAGTTCACAAATGTAGAAGGTGAAGTAGGTCTAAAACGGATTAAAATCACACTTACTTGCCAGATTTCCGTCGAAACATAATAATCCAATATCACAAACTTTATACATGAACAAAAGCTTTCACTAGATTTTTTTTCTATCATTCTATATAAAAGCACTTTCTTCATTGAAATGAAGTTTACCTGACCGTGTTGTTTAAACACGTGGGCTTGTTATGAATTGTATGATTTGGGCCAGTCCATATCAAGGGAGAAAGGGTACCTTAATTATAACAATATTTTAAATTTTCTGTAGTTTTCGGTTTGTAAGTTGGTAAAAAGATTCAGAACTTTTTTTTCATTTTTATTAAACAGCTTCGAAAGCGACGGGAAGGCCTTAAAATCCTTCCACATGGCGGCGCCAGGATTTCAATTTTTCTCTCGTTTCCTCAGCTGTTTAATAGAAATAAAAACCTACCTTCATCCTTTAACCTTTACAAAATTAAATTAAGTATTTTCTTCTATGGTCATAGCAAATCTACAAACATTTAAAATCAAGTAAACGTAAAGAAACTTTGTCAACAACAAAAAAAAAAAAAACAGTTTGAAACACTAGTGATATATGACTTATCACATATAATCAGATGTCTCATTTCTGCCAAATCGGTGAATGCTTTCAAGCATATTTCCAACATGAATTTTTTTTACCCTGACTTTATTTAAGGGTAATTTATCAATACAATCGCATTCAAGTTTAGGGCTTTAGAGGCCTTCAAGAGGGTACTGTAATTATGATTACCTTAGTATGTCTTTATGTGATAGTTAACAATACCAGGTACAAATGTTTTAACTCCCCTTCTCAAAGGTTGTGCCGGGGAAAGAATAGGCACTAGGTATCTCCGTCCTTGAGGCACTAGTCCTCT
>JAULBM010337855.1:0-12719 GCA_032357055.1 Geukensia granosissima
GGAGATGTGGCATGATTGTCCATGAGACAGCCACCCACCAAATGACAGTAGAATTTAAACTTCTACAGGTCCCATTGTGGCCTTCAACAATGAACTAGAGGTAGTTTCTTAGTATTGTCAAATTTAACATTTTTAGAGTTGTTTTTTATTGTGACCGATGTAGAACCAATTTAACTTACAAAAACTGTTAGATTTTCTTTTTGTGGACATTTGTCAATACAAATGTATGAAATAATAGATATCAGTCTTGTTTCATTTGTAGCCAAATATTTAGACCACAAACTTGACCTGTCGAACATTAGTAATATCAATAAACTTAATAGATAGTTAAATCAATTGCCGTACTCGCTTAGTGATAAAACATAAACCATGCTTTAGTCCTAAATAAATGTTCTAACCCACAAACCACAAATATGTATATTTCATTAAATGGTGATTATTGTTCTTAATTTTGTTATTCATTAACTCAATTATATCTGGAAAACAAACTTTACACTATGTAATCAACACTTATACCTCCACTTTCACATTTTTGTGGGGGAGATCTGGGTGGCCGAGTAATCTAGCGAGTTGATTTAAACTTACCTGTAGAGATCACTGTAGCCTATCATAGATACGACGTAGGCTTGCACCATTGTTTGTGCAATACAAAAATGTGTTGCGTTTAACTCGCCTCGCACGTGATATGGTTTAAACTGCACCACTAAAACCAAGAATGATAGATCTAAATTGGTTGATCCACAGCAGAGGCATCGGACCAGTGGTTTCAAAATACAAAATAACCAATGTTTAATAAATATGGAAAATCTTAGGTATGCTATATGTATATTTCAAGGCGTAATCTCGCATCAGTATCATAAAAAGCAAAACACAGGAATGTAAAGATCGAAACATGACAAAAGGGGCACACAAATCCAAACAATTTTTTCGAAGCCATTTTCCAATGTTTTGAATTTTAACAAAAACAAATGAATAAGAAGTTTGATTTAAACTACATTTAGCTTACGATAAATTGATGATAAATCTCTTTCAAATTTCAATGATAAACCCCAGCTTATCTCGATTAATTTAAAATAATGGACTGTCATATTGACTGTTTGATACTTGATGTCAGTCAGGCATTTAAGTCCTATTAAGGACAACAAGCAAGAAAAAAATAAACCTAAATCTGAGTAGATTGAATGTCACAGGACGCCAGACAGTTAAGATGGGGCGGGAAATAAAGTCTACACAATTGGCCTCATTTTTTTACCATGATAAAAATACAGCATTCTTCCAACATGGGAAACGAAGTTAACATCTCCGTTTGAATTAACATATTTTTTTAAAGTACTCTGTATATGGTCGAATATAAACACATTCTTTCCAAACAAACTGAGCCCATTTGCATGAGAAGAAATTGTACAACTTATTTGTTAACCCAAGCCCCCCCCCCCCAAAAGCAATTCGAGCAAATGTAGAAAAATAAGATAAACAAAACAATATGGCAACTTCATAATTATATAATTATAAATTCATATAGTAATATATCAGCTGTTCAGGCAATATGGTCGTACATCTCAAAGTTAGAAAGATTTTCAAGTGGTTGTTTCCTCTGCACCTATTTTCTTGCAAGAGATCAGTACCTGCCTCAAAAATTACTTCATCACAGATATGTTGCTCTCAATAATTTTATATTAAACACCACTATGATGCTTGTATACACGAAATAACGGTTTCAAAATGAGATGCAGATCTTTTCCAATAAATTGTATATTTTAGGTCAAAATGAGAACAGGGCGTTGTCATAGGTTGGATTTATTCTATAGATCAGGTAGTAGAATTCGTTTTCATCTGTTTGAAGCTTTAATTTTTAATTCTCTACCTTTTGAAGTTTCCCATGAAGTGACAATTAACCCATGTGGAATTGAAAAATGTGGCGGTGTCGGTGTTTTCAAAAAGATAGAATGTCTATCCCGGACTCCCGGGTTTTTCTTAAGCATGCTCTCTTAATGGAATCTGCTTAACTAAAATATTGCAGGAGCTGCATCGCTCATCTACCAGAAACTCTGCATTAGTCCTAATAAGTCATGTTATTTTTTCAGAATTCAATGGTAAATTAAAATTTGGTGGAGACCCTTACTACGGGAATCCATAAAAATTTGTTGACAATAACTCTTTTAAAACAAAATATTTATGAGATTTCCATGGGCTCCATGTTTAGCTGTGGGGTCAATTTTGATGAATGAAGGGGGTACAGGATTACATTTTTTATTACAGGACGGCTCAAAGAAATTCTTGAAAAAAATGCTTCCTATTTGCTCTGCATATTCAGACATAAATATGATAGTGGATTTTCGATAGGGTACAAGGCTGAAATAATTGGTTTGTCACAACCATCTTGGTTTGTTTGTAAGAATGCTAGATACAATTGTGTATAAAAAGGTCTAAGGAACATTCGTTTTAGTTTGGTTACAATAAGCTTGACAGTTTCACGTGAATTAGAGTCGTATGTTGGACAGTGTTAAATTATAGCGGTTACCTTGGCTCTTCGGTGGGGATGCCGGATGTAATTGTGATAGGTAACTGACTAAGAACTCCTTCACAAATCTTTGGTTTCAATTGGCACAACAGATTCAGACACGAGCATTGTTAAATGAAATAAGTAAAAATATCAAAGTCTTCATGTAGAAAAAAAAGATGTGGTATGAATGTCCATGACGGCAATCAACAAAGACAGGTAATAACAACCAGTTACAGGTTGCCATAAGTCATCATAATTCAATTAAAATACTGTAAATACCGAAAGGTTTTGAAACGTTATACACTAAGTAGTTTGCGGTAATGTTTAAATAGCGGACTACCAAGTATGTTTTGGTTCTAATGCTATTGAGGAGTGTTACTCCTTGAAAATTACATATAACATATAAAATTGCGCTATATTTATTTTACATTTGTGATTTTGAATTTTGAAAACCACTGGGTCCGTGCTGGTATTCAACTGCAAAGCTGTCAGACTTGTCTTTCATGAAATTGATCAAATACTGTTTTAGAGAAATTTGCTCAATCTGTTTAAATTCGTAAACACTGTAAATACCGAAAGGCTTTGAAACGTTTGACACTTAGTAGTTGTACCTACTGACCGATTTTGCTTCCTATTTTCATTTATTTGGAATTGAGCGTTTTTTTTTTCTAAATATGAAATCGGACTTCCCAGTATGTTTTGGTTTTGAAGCTACCAACATAGGAATAAACAATTCACCATGCATAGTTAAACTTATATTTTTTAACACACTGTTAGTAGATATTCAATTAACAACATGTACAAATGACATTGGTAATCTTCTAGCTGTCAATTCCGTTCTTATATTCATTGTGACTACCAAAGATTGCAAAAAAACACTGGAGTTGACCAACGATAACACGAGAGGATATACTAGCGATAAAGGAGCAACTCTCCCTTCCGTTTTAACTGGGAATCAACCAATTTCTTATGAGGTCCTTAACATTGGTCTAAAAACCTATCAGTTTTAAGTATAGTTCTTAATATCCCACATAGATAGGCGCAGATGGATTGCCGATAAACTTTGGGAAGAGGCCGACACAAGTACGATTCCACCAAATTCAGGTTCCAATTGGTTTATGCATAGAACACGAATAAGCGGTAGCGTTAACGTTAACAGACAGATGGCAGAGAAAAGACGACGTATGTAAAGTGATTGCAGTAGCCTAATGACCCCCTACGTCAGATGAACAAACAATTATCTACAATAATTTCAGTTGTCACTATGATTCCTAATGGTATCAGATAAAAAAACCACTTGTATCTGCTGGCCGCATGTCGTTAATGACTATCACTTATTAAACGAATTTAAAGACTCCTCCTAAACATGCTCAACATTGGAAATGTTTGGTTTTTCTCTTCAATATCAGTGATCCCTACTACGACGGAAGTATGCTACAACCAAACGTTACTGTAACCCACATTTATACACATCAACATATGATCTAATTTAATAAAAAAAGATCATTCCTTATGTTATATGCTTTAATTATTCACTTTCCACCAATGATAAAGTGGAAGAAAATATACAAATTTAGATTTTTAGTAAAAAAAAGGAACAAAACGAGAAAAAACTTACCTTTAAAGTGTTTAACCGAACACAATGATTACCTATTAAAGTTATTGAGGTTATGCGTGCGGATCATATTGGGTGTGATTTTTCGAAAAAAGCAAGGTTTCTACTTAATATATAATCGCAAGATAATAATTATCTGTTAAAGGTCATTGATCTGGTCCATTATACAAAATAAGATATCTGTATAATCAGTTTTTCAGAAAGGATAAATTCCTTAAATGGGACCTTCAAATAAAAAGCATATTGTATATATTTATATAGCCTACTTAACAACCTTTCATCAAATTAAATATCATTGTATTTTTTAATTTTCACATTTAAGCTATTTCTATTTGCTGTGTGGCGAATGTAGAACAAACCAAACTTTAAAAATCTGTTGGATTTTCATTTTGTGGACATTTGTCCATACAAACTGTATGAAATAATAGATATCAGTTTCGTTTCATTTTTTAACCAAATACTTATACCACAAACTATACAAATTTAGATTTTTATTTAAAAAAGGGAACAAAACGAGAAAAAACTTACCTTAAAGTGTTTAACCCAACACAATGATTACCTATAAAAGTTATTGAGGTTATTCGTGCGGATCATATTCGGTATGATTTTTACAAAAACAAGATTTCTGCTTAATATATACTGATAAGGTTAAAATTATCTTTTAAGGTCATTGATCGGATTGATAAACAAAGTAAGCTATCTTTATTGTCGGTTTTTCAGAAACGATAAATTCCTTATATGGGACTTTTGAATAAAAAGCATATTATATATATTATATATATATATATCTAAGATAATAGCAAACAAACGATCTTTTTCTTGGTGTTGGATCGCTAAGCATAACGATACAGTGCAAAGTAGAAAATAATATATAAGTCTAGGAACTCGCAAAACAACATCGAGTTGAAAAGTAAAGATGGACATTCACTTACATGTAGAATTAGTGAAGATAAAACGTCACTAGCATATAGAATAGTGTGGATGAAATACCACTATAAAATTATTACAAGTACAAATATAGCGTACAAAACAACCTTTCATCAAATTAAGTCATTCCTTAGTATTTTCAATTTTTCACATTTTAAGCTATTTCTATTTGCTATTTGGCGGATTTAGAACCAATCAAACGTCAAAAACTGTTGGATTTTCTTTTTGTAGAAAGTTGTCAATACAAACTGTATGAAATAATAGATATCAGTCTCGTTGCATTTTTAGCCTAATACTTAGACCACAAACTTGACCTTTGAAACATTAGTAATTTCAATAAACTTAATAGATAGTTTAATCAATTGCCATACTCGCTTAGTGCGTCAACTTTCCCCGAGGGACGTGTTTTCCCTTCAATTGTTTTTTAAACAACAGAGGTAATCAAATAAAATTTAATATCATTAAGATTATCACGGGATGTCTACAGATTGAAAATTCTTCATATATGTTTAAATCTGGATAATATCTAAAACATGCTTTAGTCCTAAAATAATGTTCTAACATACAAGTCACAAATATGTATATATAATTTAATTAAGATTATTGTTCTTAATGCTGTAATTCATTAACTGATATTTACCTGGAAAACAAAGTTTACACTATTTAATCATCAATTATACCTCCACTTTCTCATTTTTTGTGGGGGAGGTCTGGTAAGTCGAGTGGTCTAGGTAGTTGATTTAAACGTGCCTGTACAGACCACTGTAGCCTTTGACCGATACGACGTGAGCTTGCACCAGAAATGGAGAAATACATAAATATGTTTACATGAATGCATCGCACGTGAGATGTTTCCAGTTACTTCCCAAGGTCGGTGGTTCTCTTCGGGTACTTTGGCTTCCTCCATTAGTAATACCGACGGCCACGATATGATTAGAATAATGTTACATATGGCGATAAACCCGATAAAAAACAAACAAACAAACAAACAAAAACAAATTTTTAAATTCTTACATTGTGGATTTTGATCTGAATAATTCAAGCATTAACAAAGACTTACCTGAAAACTGTCAGTTACTAAAACCTTACCTCTTACTTGTTCTAATTATCAGAGAAAATTTATACGTAAATGAATAGTCCCATACCTTTATGCATAATTGATGATAGGGGCTTTCTCAAAATAAAACGTTGCGCTGCATAGTACAGGTAATACCAATAAAATAAATTGTCGTTCTTTACACAAAAGCATCAGTTTTCTGAAGATATTTTTAAAAATTTTTTAACAAAGTTACAGCACACAAAAATATATTGTAATATCAAGTATAAGTCGAATATTCAATAATTTAGCACATTGCAATACCGCCACATTTTTGGTTTTGACCCATGTGTATTGCATGATGTGTAAGTAGTGATTTTTTCAGATTTTGTAAGCAAACAAAACTTGGTTGATCCGTAAAAATCCTTAATCTGCCTCATTTAGCCATACCATATGAACCATTTTGACGTTTTCATGTTTTTTTTCGAAAATAATGACTTATTGTTTTACATTAATTAGCAGTATCTTTTAAAATATTCATATTTTGGTTATTATTCTACGGTTAACATATAAAAAATTCATAATAATAATACAAGATTGTAGACAGGTACTTTTAAACACTGAATCACACAAACCGGAAATTCATCCAAACAATAGTCTAAAATGGAATTGCAAACTATGCAAAATATGCAAAATTCCACTATACGCGCAATGATCCAAGGATCACCAGCTGCTTCAAATATGTAGTCAAAATGGGATATCTGAAAAACTTCAAAGTCAACAAAAATTACCTTTGAGATGGACCATTGTTATAAATTTAACTGTTCTAGTTGTTATCATTGTGAGACTTTCCGAAAACATCCATTTAGGTCATTATTATTTTTAGCATTTAAATTCCCATTTAGTAAGACTTTTAGTAACCGTTTCTCGAAATACTTTTCTTCAACTGAAAGTTACCTCCAGCTGTAATCGATCTTGTGGTATCGGATTTTCCAATATTGTCGAAATAACTTATTCTTTGAAACATTTAAAATTTTCACTTAGCCAGCACTTTTCTGCAACCGGATTTAGGAGAAATCTTTTTGTAAACCATGAATGCCAAACATTTCCAAATGTATAACATGACCCAAATGGTTAAAATATAGTAGAAATGCAAGCAACCAATAACCTATTAGATAATGCTGACATTGTACTGCCAATCTTTTTTTACTATTGTGCGAACTTGTTGTCAACAATACTTGCAGTCATTAAGCCGCACCACTAAACACAAGAATGATAGATCAAAGTTGGTTGATCCACCAGCAGAGGTATCGGCCCAGTGGTTTCAAAATACAAAATTAACCATGTTGAATAATATGGAAAATCTTAGGTTTGCTATATGTACATTTCAAGGAATAACCTCTCATCAGTAGTATTAAAAGCAAAACACAGGAAGGTAAAGATCCAAACATAGCAAAGAAGGCACACAAATCCAAACAATTTTTTCAAAGCCATTTTCCATATTTTCAATGTTTGGAATTTTAACAAAAACAAATGATTGATCAAACCTGATTTTTAGCTAACGATAAATTGATGATGAATATCGTTCAAATATCAATGATGAACCCCAGCTTATCACGATCAATTCGAAAAAATGGACTTTTATATTGACTGTTTGATACTAAATGTCAGTCAGGCATTTAAGTCCCATTAGGGACAACAAGCAAGCAAGCAAACAATAAACCCAAAGCTGTGGAGATTGAATCAAGTCGGCAAATTTTGATGTCACAACACACCAGACAGTTAAGATAGGGCGGGAAATCAAGTCTACACAATTGGCCTCATCTGTTTTACCACGATGAAAGTACAGCATTCTTAAAACATGGGACAGGAAGTTAACATCTCCGTTTGAATTAACATATTTTTTAAAAGTACTCCGTATATGGTCGAATATCAACACAATCTTAGCCCATTTGCAGAAGAAGACATTGTACAACCTATTTGTTAACCCAAGCCCCCCAAAAAAGGTGTCTCGATAAGGCAATTCGAGCAAATTTAGAACTATGAGATCGACAAAACAGTATGACAACTTTATAATTCAATAATTAGCAATTCATATAGTAATATTTCAGGCTGTTCAGGTATATGGTCATAAATTTCAAAGCTGGAAAGATTTTAAAGTGGTTGTTTCATCTACAGTAATTATCTTGCAAGATATCAGTAGCTGGCTCAAATATTACTGCATCACAGATATGTTGTTTTCAATATTTATTTCATTAAACAACCATTTGAAGCTGGCAAACACGAAATGCCGATTTCAAACAGAGGGACAGATCTTTTTCAATAAATTGGAGATTTTATGTCAAAATGTGAACAGGCCGTTGTCATAGGTTGGAGTTATTCTATAGATCAGGTAGTAGAATTCTTTTTCATCTATTTGAAGCTTTAATTTCTAATTCCCTACCTTTTTAAGTTTCAATAAATAGTTTTTCCATTAAGAGACAATTAACCGATGAGGAATTGATAAATGTGGCGGTGACAGTGTTTTCAGGTAAAAAGTACATACTGGACGCCCGTATTTTTCTTAAACATACCCTCTTAATGGAATCTGCATAAATAAAATATTGCAGGAGCTACATCGCTCATCTGCCAGAAAATCGCAGTAGTCCCAATACATGTAATAAGTAAATTCTTTTAAAACAAAAATAATATGTACGAGATTTCCAAGGGCTCCCATGTTTAGCTGTGGTGTCAATTTTGATGAATGAAGGGGGTACAGGATTACATTTTTTATTACAGGACGATTCAAAGAAATTCTGGGAAAAAAAATTTCCAATTTGCTCTGCATATTCAGACATAAATATTTTAGTGGATTGTCGATAAGGTACAAGGCTGTTCTTCGTTTGTTACAACCCTCTTGGTTTGTCTGTAAGAATGCTAAACATAAATGTGTCGAAAAAAGGTCAAAGGAACATTCCGTTTAAGTTTGGTTACAATAAGCTTGACAGTTGCACGTAAATTAGGGTCTTATGTTGTAATAAGTTAAATTATAGCGGTAACCATGGGTTTTTGGTGCGGAAGCCGGATGTAACTGTGATAGGTAACTAACTAAGAACTTTGCAATAAGGTTTGGTTTCAATTGGCACAACAGATTTAGACACGAGCATTGTTAAATGAAATAATTAAAAATATTAAAGTCTTCATGTAGAAAAAATGATTTGGTATGATTATCCATGAAGACAATCACGAAAGACGTGTAATAACAAACAGTTACAGGTTGCCATAAGTCATCATAATTTAATTAACACGCTATAAATACCGAAAGGCTTCGAAACGTATTGCACTAAGTAGTTTTCAATACCGTCGGATTGGGTTTTTGCTTCTTTTTCGATTTGTTTGGATTTGAGTGCTTCTTTAACTATGTTTAAATCTCGGACTACTAAGTCATTTTTGGTTCTAATACTACCTAGGAGTGTTACTCCTTGAAAATTACATATAGCAAATAGATTTTCACTATATAATTATTTAACATTTTTAAATTTGTATTTGGAAAAGCACTGGGTCGATGCCTCTGCTAAAAGACCAGAGATCCGTGCTGGTATTCATCAGCAAAGCTGTCAGAATCTTACATGAAATTAATCAGATGCAAAGAGAAAGTTGCTGCACCTGTTTAAATTCAATGAGAACAGACGAAGGAGGTAAAGAGATTCCATAAGTCTAATGACCCTTATGTCAGATAAACAAAAAATTGTCTACAACAATTTCAATCGTCACTATGATTCCGAACGGTATCAGATAAAAAAAATCACTGTAATCGAAGTTTGTCTTGTCGGCCTCATCTTCCTCTCGGTTATGGAAAAAGAAACGGAAACTTATTTTATGGATAAGGAGGCTTTCAAATATTGAGTACAAGCTACTTATGCTGCAACATAAATATTAATACAAAAGATTGACGTAGTGACAAATGTGGTTCGTTTGCTTGCGGAGACTCTCATTACCTAGGATTTGTCATCACCAACTTTTACTTTTATATGTATTTTATTTTAAGAATTTAATATTAATATGAAATTTAAACGATTTCTTAAATAGTGTTTTCGTTTAAAAAATGTTAATATGAAACACTATCAGTGCGTAAAAACTCCAGTTACAAATCTGTCAACATGACGATCATGCAATTGCCCCCAAAACTTATACATCATAAACGGCCACTAATCAAGGATCTCAGAGCTTGACGCAACTTGACCCCCTGTTTTACCGAATGTATGTTGTATGTGTAACCCTCCTGAAACTCGCTGCATATCAAATGCCCCATGACTACAATATTACATTTACAAGTGACTGTAAGTCAGATCTCTCTCTTTAATTTCAAATATTTTGACGAAGATCTACAAGAGCCTGAGAGATAGATACCCCTAATTTCACCATAAAAAGGTGTTTAAAAACCCTTTGCATCTCGAACTATGTAGGAGAAACAGTATCATTATACGATTGCTTTAAACACAGCTCATGTTGAAACAAGAAATTGTGAACTGATATTAAGACGGATAGACTCCAATATCTATATATTAAACAGCATATTAACTACCTTACAATTAAGAAGCCGTATCATACCAGGAACTTTGTAAAAAATTGACCCAAATCTATATGTATGTATTACACAACCGAGTCGGATCATTTATCTAACTAAGAGGAAGGTATGGTTTTTGTTTTTAGACAGGAAATGTTTTAAGTTTGTTGCAGCCATTTCATAAAATTCAGGTTCCAATTGGTTTCTGCAGAGAACATGAAGAAGATCAGAGCGTCAACGATAACAGACAGACGAAAGAGAACAGACGACGGACCTTAAATGATTGCAGTAGCCTAATGACCCTTAGGTCAGATGAACAAAAATTGTCTACAGCAATTTTAGTCGTCACTTTGATTTCTAACGTTATCAGAAAAAAAACATTTGTATCTGATGTTTGTCTTGTCGACCTCATCTTCTTTTCGGCCAAACATGTAACTTGATGTAACATGTTTGGTTTTCCCCCAATACCAGTGATCCCTACTACAACTTAAGTATGCTAACAACCAAAATGTTACTGTAACGCATATTTAAACACATCATAATATGACCTATCGAAAAAAGCTACTCAATATGTAATCGCAAGATAATAATTATGTGTTCCAGGTCATTGATCTGATTGATTGATTGATTGTTGCTTAACGCCACGTCGGCAATATTTCAGCCATATCATGGCGGGAACATAACATTTTTAATAATAAAATACACTGTAAGACCAACTTTATATAAAACAAATTATCGGATATTTACATATAAAACAAAGTTTTAAGAATAGGTTGCTAAAGTGTAAAAAATTACCTAATATCACAGTTTATATCACAGCCAAAAAAGTAAATAACATTAGAACAAATGAAAAATAAAGATAACACACATGTTATAACATTGATCTGATCCAATGTTTTAAAATGTTTAAATCCTAAAGACCCATAAGCAGAAATGAAGATTTTCACTTAAAAATAGAATCAGTCATAGGTATAAGATATTCTAAATAGTGTTTATTTTTAGAAAATGTTAATTTGAAACACTATTAGTGAGTGAACAGCCATGTTTTGTAAACTTCCAATAAAATATCTGTCTACCTGAGGATCATGCAATTGCCCCCAAACTTATACGCCATAAAACGGCCACTTATTAAGAGATTTCAGGGATCCACTAAATCTTGACACAGCTTGACCCCTTGTTTTACCGAATGAATATTGTATGTGTAACCCTCCTTAAACTCGATACATGTCAATGCCCCATTACTGCAACTTTACATGTACAAGTGTCTGACAAATCTTTCTTTCATTATCAAACATTTTTACCTAGTTTGATAAAGCCAAAAAGGGTATTAGGAGACCAACCAGATCCTGAAAAACAGTTACTTCCATATGTCACAATAAAAGCTGGGTTTTTTTTATCCCTTTGCATATCGATGCATTTTGACGAGTCAGTCGAGATATATTTTATGTGGTAGATAGTTTATTCATAGTGCCACCAAATGACTGTAGTGTCATTCTAGTGCTACTTGAAGAGAAATCATTTTTCACCACTGTTCCGTCTGTGGCAAGAGATATGTAGGAGAAAAAGTATCAAATTACATATACAATTGCTTTAAACACAGATCATGTTGAAACAAGAATTTGTGAACTGATATTGAGACGGGCATGCTCCAATTTCTATATATTAAATAGCATATTAACTATCCTACAATTGAGAAGTCGTATAATACCAGGTACTTTGTATTAGATTTACATAACCAAAGCCCCATACCTATTTGTATGATAAATCACAACTGAGTCAGATCATTTATAAGGGAACGACCATTTAACTTTGAGGGAGGAATGGTTTTTGTTTTGGATAGAAAATGTTGTTTTGTTTTTGCAGCGATAAGTTATATTTTTATTCAAAATTTAACAATACGCTATATCGGGGAGGAAATCTTAGAATATTTGTTTGTTACCTGAATGTACATTAAGTTGTGCATCAGATTTTTTTTTTTTTTTTGTGAAAAACCATAACCCCATGGGGGTTAAATGTTCGTTTCATAACTTTTATCAGTATGATCATTTAATCAACTGGAAGTAAAAATTCAATTTTTGTGAAAACTTAATCC
>JAULBM010337886.1:0-12717 GCA_032357055.1 Geukensia granosissima
AACCTCGCCCTTCCCCAGTTTCTTAGCCTCATACAAAAAAATTGATATTTTTCAGACATTGACCGTATATTGTATAATAATGCGAACAACGTTTAAAAAGAAGGTCCTGAAAATATTTGAAGATTAAACTTATTAAGTGTCAAGACATCGTATTAATCAGGGACCTTGTTTATTTTCTTATGGACCTTTTCGACATCTGTTTGTGACCGTCTCTGATGAAAGTTGTCCCAGAATAGTCTTTTAAAAACAGAAAACCTTGAGTTTGCAAAATTAGTCCGTATGCTTACATTCATATCAATAGGGTATACTGGCATAATCTAATTAAGTTGTGACGTCAAGTTGATAGTTAAGTTTTTCTTTATCTTCAGACATTTTCTCGTAACATTTCTTAGTCTTTAAATTCTGTTTAAATTCATACGTCTTTTGATAAAAAAACTCACAATATGTTGCATGTTTTATATTTCTTTTGCGATAAACCAAAGACCTTATACTACAAATATACTTGCTATTCACCTCAGCTATGGCAGTAAAATTCACAAAAAAACAAAAACAAAATAGGAGAGTAAAAAAATTATTTCTAATTTTCAACATGATATTATAAAAAGAAATACTCATCACATAATGCTGAAATTTGGTACACAGGTTGCTCAGAGAGAAATGTTCATTGAAATGTTGAAATTACTCAATTAAAGTCCTTAACGTTCATAAAACTTACTTCAAACGTCAATACCTATTGTGACCACCATTTGCCTGTGACACAGCACAAACCCGGCATAGACTGTATCAAACGAAACGACGAATTCGGTCTTGTTGAATTTTCCCCCAATTTTTGCGCAAGAGCCTAATTTAGTTCTTGTAAGGATTGTGGAGCTATTTGACGACTATGCACACGTCTATACAATTCATCCCACAAATGTTCTATTGGGTTCAAATATGATAATTTGGACGACCAAGGGAGCACTGTGACATTCTGATTGGATAGAAAGTCGACAGTTGCACAGTGTATGGACGGACGTTGTCGTAATGAAAAAAAATTCCTATGAATGTTCTTTGAGGGAAGGATGTTGGGGTTAAAAATTCTCTATATCGCGCGGCGTTAAGGTTACCATGAATGTCTACAAGTTGAGTTTTTAAGGAATAGGATATGACAACCAACATCATTACACTTCTCAGGCGAAATTGTCCATTTCAAGGACGCAGTTCCTGGCGAACCTATCAATTTTGCTGCTGTGGACCCGTATACGGCAATCTCTTCTCTGCAGCATGAATCATGGTTCATCACTTAACCAGACTCTCCTCCAGTTTTGCAGGTCTCAGTCTCTTACTCTCTTGCACCATCGAATCCTTAAAAGTCTAAGTTAGGACGTAAGCTGTTTTCACGTAGATGGTTTCTGACTGTCTTCGCCTATATGCATCGGAGAACGGGGACATTAGATGCTGTTTCTCATGCTCTCAGGGTCAGATTCCTCAGGTGGAGAACCCGCATGTCAAGATCTTGGGCTTGTAACGCGACCAGAATATTTAAGGTCAGTCGTTGAACCGGATAGCTGAGACCATTTCCAAAGGGTGAAAATTGTGCTCCGGTGGATATTATCAAGTCTAGAGACCGCAATTTGTGATTCACCGGCCTGGAGACGGCCAATGACGATGTTCCAAGTACATTGTAGCTGTGTCAAGTCTTGGCATAACATAACTGAGTTAAGAAACAATTTCATGACTGAATACCATTGAGCAGTTAAAATCCTTTTATACCAATCATTCCCGCTTTAAAATAAATCATGATTCTCACGTGCTTCTGTCCTACTTTTTATTTACTCATCTACGTGCAGCGTTTCACATGCTGGCCCGGAAAGGACAAGGTAATCAATAGCGACTGTGACAAGTTAAATTTCAATTTTCGGACATTTAAAATTTAACATATATATGGTATGTTTCCATGTTGTTGTCATGCAAATATTTGAAAAAAAATCATGTTTTGAAAAAAATGTTGGATTTTGTGTTTCTTTTTTAAGAGTATATAAAATACACTCCTTTAATCTCTTGGTTCTATATATTTAGATTTGCATTATCAGAAATAAAAATAAAAATGCATTGTAAATTTAATATAGTAGTAAGATAACTCTCAATTTAGTGAACTATTTTGTAAACGTTTAAAAGGCATGATCTTGAGTAAGAATTGTTAAATTCAGTTTTGAACTGAACAACATGAAAAATTAAAATTTAATATATCTTATTAAAGTGTTTACTTCTTTTGTTAACCTTGACTCGGAAAGCTAAAAAATCATCGAACCCACGTTAATATTCTAATTTTAGGAGACAATTGTTGGTGTTGAAAAGTATTTTTTATAAATACCATACGTTGTGTTGAATACATTTAGTCGCTTAAGAATTGCCAGTTGAAAATTTTATGCTATTAGTATAGACATATTGCTTGGTGCATTTGGCGAAGATACTGATTTGCTACGAGTCAACCTTTTATGATTTCACCTTCAACCTTTATACTGATGAGGATATAGATAACATTAACATTGAGCAAATAAACTAAATGGGTTTTATATTTGAAGAACATGTTTTTGCATTTATTTCTGTATGCCAAGGGTTCATCTGAGAGTAAAACTGAGAGAATTGTTAAAATTTCCATCAAATCAGTTTTCTGATGCAATTTATGATCTAATTAAAAATTGGCATGAGAAAAGATCATCTTAAGGCCAAATTTTCTGCTGCTATTGTGTCACTTCACATTGATGACCATTTTGGTTATGCCGGGTTTCATTTGATATATTTCTGAAAGTTAGTGGACGAATGACCATTTAAAAGATTATTTTCAATAAAAAAAAATGATTTCAGAAAATTATAAATTACAAATTTTCAAATAACCTGATATAAAGATGCAGTTTTCATATTTTGTTAACCCCATTGCTTAGTTCAAGTAATAATGGCAAAATCTTTAACATTGTTTGTACAAGCCCAGTGTAGAATAACTATGTTAGAGATCAAAAGTGCATAGTCCAAAGAGACAAGACAAATCTGAAACAAACTAAAAGTTATAACGAAAACAAAAGGAACAAAGACTTGGAATTCATGAAATCCTTTACAAAACAGGAGTTGGATCAGGTGCTCATGAAGGTTTAGCATCACCTGTCTTGCGAGCAACATCCGTCGTGGAATCCTGGAACTCTAATCCAGTTTAACGTCAATCCGAGAAGAGATCAACTTTTTGTTGTAAAACTGGTAAAATAACTAATTGATATACACTGATAGCATATGGATCGAACAATTATTAACAAAACAAGATTATCTTATCAGAACTCATTTAATGGCCATGGGCTTATGATTACCAAATTTAGAAAGAACAATGTGTTTTAGTTAATACATGTAGCAAGTCTGTTCGATATCTCTATAATGAATGATTAAAATTGTACATGTATTATGGTCCAATATTAGAATTATGTCCCCTACGGATAAGCTTCGCCTGTGGTAGTCTTATTACCATCAGCGGTAGTTATTTAGTTATTAACAAATTTTAAACAATTAAAAAAAATCCTTTATTTTATTTCCTCTTTTTTCTTGACACAAATCTTTTATATAAGCGTAAATACAATCCTAATTCTTTTCTTCAGTGGGTATGAGAAACTGAAATAGATATAAAAACATTGATCAATACGTGAAATGTATTATTTAATTCAAGCTAAAAAATTATATCGAACTATCGAATTATTGATGATGTTTTACTAAGACGATATCTGCCAACCACATATTTCAAGTTTGAAGTATTCAATTCGGTAAAGATGTATGCTAAAACATGTTTTTGTTTTTTTTATGTTTATCCGATGTTACAGTTATGTCTCATATTGTATTCGTTTCGCCTGTGTTAGTCATACTACAAGTATCATTGGATATTCGGAAATTAAAAAGGATTCAAACACTCCTGAATTTTATTTCCTCTTTTTTTCCTGACACAAATATATAATATAAAAGTGGAAAAAACGCCTTATTCTAATCTTCAGAGATTATAGGTAACTGAAATAGATATAAAACTATTGATAAACACGAGAAATGAATCAGTAAGTTTAAAGTAGAAAACTTGTATCGCCTTCACACCGAGGCAAAACAAAAACATCTGTCACTAATAGTAGATTCAAACCATAATGAATTGTTGATGATGTAATAAGAACATGTACAATATTTTTTTTTTATTTTAAATTTTTAAGACTATATATATACAAGTAAAACTGCCGATCACATATTTAAAGTTTTATAAATTTTATACTAAATAAGGCGAACCCCATTGAACCCTTTACCCATCCTGAAGAATGCACATCCAAAGATTACTTGTTGTATAATTGTCTGGAATTCATAAGAATAACGACCAATAAATACCAGAAACCAAGCGAAAAAGTACCCATCTACTTAACTATAGACCCGGTATCTTGAAAATATTTAAACACTGTAATTAATGTCCTCAATTCCAAGTCTTTCACAACTTAGTAGAGTACACGTTTTGATTTATAAGCATAAAATATCACAATAACCTATTTCCTCTTGTCCGTGTTTTTTTTTTAATTCTGAGCCAATTTCCTAACTTAAGCGAAATCTCTGTCCAATCAAAATCACCAATTAAGAGCAGTCCAAAGATAAATACATATGAGAAATCCCATATTTATTTATTAACTAGAATAATGGTGTATGCATGCAGAGTTTATTTTAATTTTTGTTTAGTTATTTACTAATTTGCGATATTTATCACGATACAACAAATCCTCCTGCTGGGTTCGAGACAGATATGTATTATTTAAATTATTTTCATTGTTACAACATTGATGCCTTTTATCTGTCGTTAACAATATTAAAGGCTATCAACAAAATAAACATACCTGTGCGTTGACAAAATCTTTTGCATTCGGCTATTGTCTCAAAGTTGTTAGCGTTAGCCTGGCAACCGCCATAAGTAAACCGTTGACACTTCCTTGTGTCTTTATTAAAGAAGTATCTTTTTCTATTGGCTTTACAAGGCCCCGTTTTAGCGGGAAGACTGCAAACTAAAACAATATAAAAATTAATTCGTTATGTATTTATGAATGCTTATATGAATATATAGGCTTATATTGTGTAACCTGCTTCGTTTTTAATACATATATCACTTGATGGATTCGTAACTTTAGGTTATTTCGTTCAATATTAATGTCCCATTATTCAATTCACCACAGGGAAAAGTGTCTATTACTGTATTTTTCATAATATTTATATTGCCGTTTGATGATAATTGGATTAGGGTTCCTAAACATACCAATGATATAAATAACCAATATTTAATTTCTAGTGTATTGCATTATAATTATTTGTCTTTGTCGAGGGTTTGAAATTGTTTTCTGATTATGTCATTGGTTCTATACAGTATTGCGCAATAATTTCTGACGATTCAAAAATGCTCTTGCTCATAAATATGGAATATTTTTTTGTCTTCCTTTTTTAGAAATGTATATGGCTAGACTTATTTAGGGAAAATTCTTATAAGGGAATGACAGATAATGCTTGCAGGATGATATTTGAGGATAGACAAATAATAAAATTTGATGAAATAAAACATCTGAAAGGATTTAACCCGAAATACAAAATTAACATTTTTTCACAAAAATGTGGGTTTCAGAACTCCAAATTTCAGAACCGTCTCCAAAGTTGAATTTTTGACTCAGAAAATATCAATATTCCATATTTATGACCATGTGTATATGCAATTGGATTTTAGTACTTCCTTTACTGGTTTTAGATCTCGAAATATAATGATGAGAGATTATTTATTCAAGATTGGTAAACTTGTATCTTTATACTCATGTGATTCGGGTATTTCGACAAATACTATACAATTACAAAATTATCCATGTTGAAAAAATATGGAGATTTTGGTATGCTTTATGTACATTTCAAGGAGTAACCTCCAATAAGTCGCATTAGAATCATTACATAGGAAGACCACGATCCAAACTTAGCAATATAAAAACACTCAAATCCAAACGAATCAAAATGGGAAGCCAAAATCCGGGACAACTACTGATTCTTCAACAAAATCCGGTATTTCGACAAATACAAATTTCAAAATCGCCAGTATTGAATAAATATGGTGAATTTTGGTATGCTATACGTACATTTCAATGAATGAAATCTCATCACTAGACTCAAAACAACAACATAGGACGTCCATGATCCAGACATAGCAAAAGAAGCACTCAAATCGAAATGGGAAGCCATATCCGACGGCAGGGACAACTACTTAGTGCAATACATTTCGAGGCCTTTCCGTATTTTGGGTGCTTTAAAATTAAAGCAAATTACTGTAAAACTTTATTTGATAAATTTCAAGTAATGCAAGTCTGACAACTGGGCTGATGTATACCCTCGGTGATTTCTGGTCCACCAACAGAAACATCGACCCAGTTGTTTCACATTTCTAAATTACCAGTGTTCAATAAATATGAAGAATTATGGTATGTTGTGTGTACATTTCAGTGATAGACAGCAAAGATGCAATGCCTCAATAACCAAAAATAAGTGTTTTTTAACCCCAAAAAAAACCCCCAAAACAAAGACAGACAAAAACAGAAGAATCCTTTTAAAGAGACGAAAACTAATAAGATTAATTGCCACAAACCATTGGTAATAGTATATAAGCAGTATAAAAATGTATATACTCATTTTTCTACACGTGTTTACACACTCTTCCTTTGTTTTGAAGTTGTTTGCATTTCCTGGACAACAACCAAATTCGAACTGCTGACAGAGGCCTGATTCAGTATTGAAATAGTATGCTTGGCATACTCCGTCACAGGGTCCTACATCCGGTGGAAGTGTGCAAACTAAAACAGAAGTCATTTTAAGAAAGCTAAGCACAAATGAAAAGGAAACATACTACCGTATACGGCCATACTGTCTATATGTATATGTAGTTACTAAAATTTGTATGTTTTGACTATTGTTTAGTCAAAATTAATTTTGCTCTTCGTTTTAAGTCATCAACATGAATTAGCGTACCTAAGAAACTGAAATCGTGGATTATTGCGTCATCGTATTAATTAGTGACTATGTTTTACTACTGTCTATGACATTTTCAACATCTATCTCCGACTGTCTCTGATGAATGGTTTTTCAGAAAAGTGCGTCAAAACAGTAAACATTGAATTAAAAAACATAGTCTGTATGCTAAAAATTATTTTCATTAGGGTTAATGACATTGGTTAAATTGTGCCTCCAATTTAATAGTTCGGTTTTACTCAATATTCTGACGTTTTTTCATAACACTTCTTGGTAGTTAATTTTTTATAAATCAAGCGTCTTAAGCTAATAATAAAAAAAAACAAAAAAATCGTGCATGCATTATTTTTCTTTGGCGAGACACCAAAGACTTCATACTACCAATATACTTACTATTCACCTCAGCTGCAACCGTAAAAATCACAAAAACTAAAGCAAAATACCAGAGGAAAAATGTCTTCATCGTTGGTGTTTCTTTTAAAAGCAAAACAGGAAAGAAAAACATGTGTTGTTATAATTACATGTATAAGTGATGTATAAATGATGCGTAATAAATTCTTGTCACCATCTGTATAAACAGTGAAAGTCAATACCTTACCTGTTAACATTACATGTTGGATGACTAATTAAGAATTGTGGTCTATATAAAATCTACACCTATAATCTCTAAACTTTTAAACATTTAGATCTACATTATCAAAAATAAAATGCAAAAAATGCAAGGAGATGACTTTTTATTTAGTGGAAAATTTCGTTGAAATATTAGATATGAAGGAAATGTGTAGACCACAAAGTGTCCAAACTCTATAAATAGTATGATAGTAAAAAGAATTCGAAGATACCAAAAGGGCAGAAAAATGTCGTTAAGTCGGAAGACAGACAAGACCATGGCCAACAAAATGGAACGAAAAACAAACATAGAACACACAACACTACACTGAAAATAAAAGCTTGAGTAACACGAATCCCCACAAAATCCAGACTAAGTTCAGGTGCTCCGGAAGGGTAAGACTTGTAACATCCAGTTTTAAACTGAAAAACATGTAGATTTTAATTTTCAATTATCTTAAACACTTTTTGTTGACCGTGACGCGGACAGACGAAGACTCATCCAACTCATGTAAATGAAATAATTCTAAGATGTATAAGACAAATGTTGGTGTCAAAGGTAACTTTTATTGCATACCTTTAGCTGCTTTAAAATCTCAGTTGAAAATGGCAGGTTTTTTTCGTATTGATAAATACAAAAGAATTTGTACTTGTATCAAACTAGAGATATAAAATGAATTTAAGTATTTGTTAAACTGTACCTTTTTGATAAAGAAAGTTTTAGGCTAAGATGTTAAAAATGTCCACAGATTTATAGCTATAACCATTAAATATAAAAAGGGATTGTTTCATCAATATGAAAGTGTTGTCGATGAAGTTAGTACATGTATCTAATTACAGAATATATAATAATCCACGAGCCCGAAGGGCGAGTGGATTAATTCAACGAACTCACATTTATCCATTGTATCTCGTACTTAAACCATTGTTAGGACGCCTTCAAATCAATATTACAATCTCCTTAATTATTTTGAGTTTGTTTTGAACACGAACTCATGTGAGCACTTTTCCGGAATAAAGGAAGACATTAAAAACAAAACTATATAAATATATATTTTTCACATTTTAATCATTCGCATGTTTGGCAATCAAGAGATCAATTACTGTTTAAAAGACGAGGACCCGTGATTTATGTATGTATGCTTATTCTACTGGTTATGTTAAAGAAAATGTAGTTTGAATATGCATGTTTTAGTATAAATTATTTGTAATTTTCATTTCAGTACAGATTATTTTCTCATTTTCAGATTTTAAAGAGATGCAAATTATGATAGTTTTTAACGTATAAAATTTCTTAACAAAATTTGAATTGTTTTGTGGGCTACAATCTGTCATATTAAGGAATAGAAAACTCAAGAAACAAGAGATACAAAAAGCGGCGGAAATGTGTGTTATGTCGGGAATTTCGTTGTAACAGCGCGCCCTAATTGGGATGTTTTGTGTAAGTTACGAAAATTTTCCCTTTTCATCTGGTGATTTTCACCCATATAGTAATAGAAGACAGTATGGGTTGTTATTTTTTTTATTAGTTGTAGAAGAATCGAACTTATAAAATGTGCCAAGAAATACAAAGGGGATATTCGAGGAAAAGGGAAAATGTAAAAGTACTGACAAACTCCGGAGAACAACGAGGACAAGACCAAAACGACAAAAACACAACACTAAATGTAACCATATTTTACCTACCTGGACAAAGCCCCTATCATGAATTTCACAACATTATACTACCCTCATCATACACACACAAAAAACTTTACATTTAAATTTTAATCTATAATATATCATGTTTTCGTACATTCAATAATAATACAATTTGCTTGGCCTTTTTCTTCAGAAACCATACATATGTCACGTGACCAATGGACTAAGCAATGTAACCATATATGTTACCTACCTGGATAAAGCCCCTATCAAGAATTTCACAACATTGTATTACCCTCATCATACACACACAAAAAAATTTACATTTATATTTTACTCTATAATATATCAGTTTTTCGTACATTCAATAATAATACAATTTGCTTGGTCTTTTTCTTCAGAAACCACACATATGTCACGTGACCGATTTAATGAGTCATGACAAATCTGCCATTTTGTATTGATAGACCGGTGATGTAGGTCATAAGTCAACAACTTTCACGCCGGAACTGAAACATTATGAAAGGTTAGAACACGACAGGGTTCAACTTCACTTTAAAACGCAATTTGATTTTAGAAACTACCATTTATTAAAAAAGAAACGCTAAATGCCCATAGGTGACCGATTTATGGTTACAAGAGGATATTTTGACAACACTGTATTAAGTCGTAAGACATACAGTGTCTGATGACATCTCCTGTTGAGAATTCATAAGGGAGGTATTTCCTTTTTGCATGTACTTTTGTTTCATATATTTATTGCAATATAGGTACTCTCATATCGGATTGAGTATTTTTATTATCTCCTTCGATCCGTGAATCCGACTGAAAGTCCATCTAAAGTCTGACTGGACCTCCTTTTAAATTTTTGAAGTTACGATTTGAACGTTGTCATGGGATCATTGTATATAGCACGCAGACGCGCAATAAGGTTTCAAAATGTTGATTTTAATTCAGGGTCCATAAAAAAGGCAGCCATGAAATTTGTACTCCTGTTGCATTTTAAGGATGTGGTGTAAATTTTGAAAAAGGATGGTTGCGTAGGACTTACAAATGTACAATGGGTTTCTAATGGAGATTTTTGTACAGGGGTCAAAACAAAAGGCCCAAACCTATTTCAGACAAATAACCTACTCTGTTTTTACTTTTTATCTTATTTTTTTTTTTTTTTTTTTTTTTTTTTTTTTTTTTTTTTTTTTTTTTTTTGAGTCAAATACATTAAATTGAACAAATTGATATTATTAATGAAATATTTAATTCAATAATTGCTAAAATTAATTAAATTATCTAAATTCAACATAATGATATAATTAAGTAGACGTTTTCGGCGTAATAACAACAGCGGTTTTACTCTCTGCAGGGCTGAGTCAGACAAGATTTAAACTAAGTTGGTATTGCCGAACAATATCAAATATTAAACCAAACTAATTTTAACGTGCCTCTACCATGGTGCTGGTGTTTTTAAGATTTGCTCTGTCTGATGACCAAGCAGCAAAAAAACACAGAACAATAAGAACAAATGAACATTATCACAGTGCATCTGACAAATTTTCATGTCATGTTTACGCTCGATGCCAAAATTTAGAATTTGTGCTACAACGTATGGAAACATCGAATATGATACATAAAAAAGAAGCAAAATCGATGTAAAAACTTAAAAAGAATTCCTAACGGAAAAACCAATAACAGTTATTGTAAAATCGATTTACAGAGATTTATCCTAAAATTATTTATGTTTTACATTTGTATTAGTGAATATTATTGTTTTTTTTCAAATGCAATATACACAATAGATACTGTTATGTACAACAGGGTAAGGAATAAAACCAGTGAACTGATTGCCTGTGTGCTTTTCACTGAAGACCACATCAGTTCCCGGTCTATACCTTGGCTCCCGGGCAGTTCTTATGTCATTATTCAGCCCTATATCTGTAGCAATTTTATAATTATAGTTTATAATATATATCAAGGATATCATTATAAAACAGGATTAGAAACTTAAAAAAACCACTAATCTGATTTCGAGGTCATCAGCAAGATTTACAGACAAAAAAAGTCGGTCAACACAAAGTAATTTTATTAGGAAGTTTCTTGTGTAATTGTTACCGTGCTGTAATCCGGAAAGTATAATGCAGCCTTTTTGTCTAATTTTAAAATGTGCTAGTACTTATAAAAATAACTACGCACATTGTTATTAATTTACAATAATATCGTCTTTTTAAAGAACATTTTGAAATTAGTCAAGAGAAATATTATGCACACTTAATTTGAATATAAAAAGACCACAAGACAACCAGACCTATCCGATTTGGTACAGAAATAAAGTACATGGTAGAGCAGATAAACCACAAAGTTCAAGGTTAGAAAATCAATAAATCCGATGCACGTTTCATGATCAGAGAGTCTCTCTTTTCACCAATTTTGGAAAAATCTATTGAAGGAATCTTCAAATTCTTATAAAATGCAATACAGGAATGATTCCAGTATCTTTATATTTATGTATATTTCAGATTTTTCATTCATTCTCTTAGTTTTTTCTCCACTCATGTCGAAAATTGTATTTTTTATCTTTTAACATTAAACTAAAGTTGCTCGCTGGATACATACAGATAACCTGTTTTCTAAAGTGTCTAAAATATAACCATCTTTACTGCTGTCCGACTTCCATCTCTGCCATGACGTTTTATACAACGTTCGTTCAAATTTAAAAATTCAAAAATAGGTCTAAATAAGTATAAAATCAGATGTGGATTCAAGATTAGCTAATTTAACGTACCTTTTAAACATAGAAACTGGACATGCAACTGTGTTGCCTTTGGCTATCAAAACTTCATTTCCCTGCCTATATTGATCAGTTTTGCTGTGAGAAATAAATAAATTCAAACATAATCATCATACATAATAAAACGGTTACATTTTAAAGAACTTAACTCATCAAACGTTAAGAAACCAGCAAAACTGAGTAAAGTCAAAGTTAAATCTCTTAGATTATAAGATCATTACATTTTTCATAGAGCGAACATAGTTCTTGTAGCATTTTAATGTTAACTGGTTCTTTTTTATTTACAGGCTTTCCAGTTAAGCGTTTAGCCGATTCTTGTAATAAATACATTGTCCGTAGGGTCGATAAAACCATTCAATTCATGTGCCCATTAAATAAAATTAATAATTATACATTATAAGGACATTGTTTGTCAATTAAATGTGTTATGTAAAGAGCTACATGTATAGGTTTGGCTGGTAAATTACAAAAACCATGTTTTCTAATGAAACTAGTCCATCAGTTGAAGGTTAAAAAATAAGTTTTGTTCGTGTTTGGCTTTTAGAGTCCAATAAAAAAGAAGTCATCTGTCTTACCAATTGGTGCAATGAATGGTTATGTCCTATTCCACTGGCTTTCAAGGCGTCATCAATATTTCTGGTTAAGTTGAGTCCTAAAAA
>JAULBM010337897.1:0-12717 GCA_032357055.1 Geukensia granosissima
AAATTAACATTACGCCCTATGGGGAAATTTTTTATTTCAAGTTAAAATGAATTTGTAGCTACAGCTTCAACTGCGGCAAAAAAATAGAATTCCAACGATGTATAATATGACATATTTCACTGTAAAACTTTTGATACAGGTTCACTTTTGTTGTGGCAAAATTCGTTTGTTGTACTTTAATAAGGAAACTTATAACGGACCTTTCATTTATGCATCACATCAAAAAATAGTCCATTTGACCAAGCGGTTTTTTAATGTATGAGGCACTCAGAGACAAGAATCGTAAATGGTGTCAATGTTTTTTGTCCGATCTGAACAAAATTAGGCAACTTTATTGAGAACCCTCCGTAGAACCTCCACAGCAAATATGTATCAACCTGGCTAAGCAGTGTCCTAGGAAAAGATTGTTTTAATGTATCAACCAAATCAGAAATAAGAATCGTCAATAGCAGCCAAGATTTTTGTCTGATCAGTAGGAAACAAGAAATCTTTGTTAAGAATCTTCCAAAGATGCTTCATGTAAAGTTTGGATAAATTTGACCTACAGTTCATAGGAAAAGATGAAAATGTAAGTCAACAGACGGACGAACGGCGCCAAGTTATGACAAACGCTTTGGACAGGTGAGCTAAAAATTGTAAAAAGTAAAGAATTTAATTGTTGAAAAAAAAGAGTCTTTTTATTGTTTTACGGACGTTATATAATTATAAATTGAGAATAGAATCAAGTTTCATTAAAATCCACCTAAGATATTGAAAAAACTTTAACAGTAGGTACAGATTAAAAAAATAACACTTTATTGCTAAAACAGAAACTTTATTTTTCCGTCAAAAATATTAAAAATTGTAATAATTTTTAAAAATTCTTAGTCAGGTGAATCATTTCTACCATAAACTTAATTCTCCATATTTACTCAACATTGGTAATTTTGTATTTTGAAACCACTGCGTCGACCACGGATCATGTCCCTACGGCATTCACGAGTCCAGTTGTGACATGAAATTTATCAAACAATGTTTTGCAGAAATTAGCTGCATTTGTTGAAATCCTAAAGCACTCAAAGTATGGAAAGACCTAGAAAAGCATCCCACGTAGTTGTTGTCCCTATCGTCGGATTTGGCTTACCATTTCCATTTGTTTGGATTTGAGTGATTCTTTTGCTGTTTGGATCTTAGACTTCCAACGTTTTGGTTTTAATGCTACAAATGAGAGGTTACTCCTTGAAACGTACATATAGCATGCCTAAATTCTCAATATTTATTCCACATTGGTAAATTTGGTTTATGAAACATCTGCTGGTGGATCATGTCCCCGAGGGTATTCACCAGCAGAGTTCTCAGACTTGACTGAAAAAAAAATTATCATACAATGTTTTACAGAAGTTTGCTGCATTTGAACAATATGATATTCTTTCTAGTAGAAATAAAAGCTTAGCCACTTACCCTCAGCATACACAGTCTCGTTAGTGTAATTTGATTCCATAAGTCAATCGTCGTTATAATAAACTGTGAAGATAAATAAAAACCAATGTAGTATCCATGACAGTGCTCCAAATTTTATACAACATTATGTCTTACAGTAATTTTGATTTGATAATTTGTCGGCATCTAGACACAGGATGCCAAATTTGGACTATTTTGAATGGGCTGGAAATTTAGCCTAAGCAAATGACCACGAACAGACCACTTTTTACGAGTTGTTGCAAAGGGATCTTAAGAGTGCAGAGAACGTTGCATTCTCCCAACACTTATTCAACATTGGTAATTTTGTATCTTTACACTGCGGTAACGTTCCAATCCAAGATGGTTCACAAAAATTGTACATCCTCTTAACATCCAGAGGCAAATATTTTATACATTTTCAGGGCGAGAGCATATCATGAATTAATCCTGAGTGTACTAGTCCTACACACTGAGCCGGATTTTTTTTAACAGTCCACAGGAAGACGGGCCACTTAACACTGACACACTGGACCGTCCAGCCTTTGCTCTCACTCCTTAATTCTGCGTGTTTAGCGACGAAGCAGCAAATGCCAGTTTAAATGTCTTTGGTTTGATCCTGTCGTGGATCGAACCCACGATCTTCCGCACTCAAGGCAAGCACGCTAACCATTACCCCACCGAGGTGGTCTTGTAATTTTTAAAACTTTATAAATGCCGATTTTTTCGCGAAATTATTTTCACTCCGGAATTTTTTTTTTATATAAAATATTTTCCTATTTAACGCATGAAAAAGTATTATTTCTGGCAGAAAACAAATGTTTCTTACGGATGGACAAAATAATATTACTGTGAGAAAAATATTAGTTTTGACAGATAGATATAATTGTATAATTGGCACCCATAATATTATTTCAAACAGACAAAATATTATTTCTGTCAGACGTATATCATTTTACAACAATAACTTCACTGCAAATCAAACACTGACACACAATGACAATGTAACACACATATATATAATTCAAGAACATTTATGTCAAATTCAAATAGACTATGAAATAGCACAGTTCACATACATGTATACTATATTATCATGAGTCGAGTTAAAATAGAGTAATCTCCTTGGTCATCCGACTGCATATGAATACTCATATACAGTGCCTTAGAATTACCTGCCCCTATAATATACAGTTACCTAGAGTAACCTGCCTCTATAATATAAAGTCAACTAGAAGCAATGTTATCATTGAATACTAAATCAAAAGACAATTTAGTGTGTAAGTTTGAATTTCAGTCTGATATAATGATGATTAATTAAAATTTAATTAATATCTTCAATATTTATCAGCGGTCAAACCAGGTCACCATAAGCACCAGACACACCCAATCGGTTTAGTAGTGTATTGCATAATCCAGCAAATACACATCAATTATCCTGATAAACAGTTATATGCAAACAAGTCCTGGAATGATGATTTATTTTTTATTTTTTACGGTTCGGCGACTTGGTTTTGCGTATAACTTCTAATATTATCTGGATTTTGAATAGATTATATTTTATCTAACGAGTCGAGTTGGTTGAAATATGAATCATGTTTTTAAAATTGATTCTGATATCTTTACTAATTTGACAATTTATAACAAAATGAAATCCGTCATTTAAAGTGTTGCAGATTTTGTAGGTTCTCCGTTCCAGCGGTATCATTTATATACAACTTACATACGAATATAATATTAGTACTGGCAGAGAAAATACATAATACATAATTTCTGTCAGACTGACATAATAGTATTACTGACAGACGTATATAACATTATAACCAGAGGACAATATATAATTTCTGGTATACGAACATCAAATTATTACGAACAAACAAAATAATTTGTGAAAATAATCTTTATATCAGTTGCAGATTCATTTATTATGATTAAAGCACAGACCAATTTTGGATTCAGTCGGTTGAACGCTGTAAGAGGAATTTTGGAGTGATGTGCTCATAATTGTTTTAGTTTAAGGAGGCATAACTCTGTCAATAAAGATATAAAAATAAATTGGTCAAGTGGTTAGTCCACTCGTTAACATGAACATTATACAAAGTTTTGAAGTCTATCCAAAAAAGATGTGAAAGTTTGTCTGAAATAACAGACAAACTTCGTTTACGTGCTTATATAATGAAGACATCTTGTTGAGCTTAACTGCTTAATAAGTTTCTTTAATATAGATAATTGCTTTGTTATATTCTTCATTTACTCGACGGGTGTTGCACGCAAGACAACGTAATGCTTACCCTTCATTACACATAATTCCACTCCTGTTTATATAGAAGTTCGTGGATTCCTTCCGGATTTGACACAAATTGACACTTCCTATTTTGACATCCTGATTTGACACCGATTTTGACATTAAGGAAACCAGGATGGTGATGCGCGCAAGATAGGGAATGCTTGCCCTTTATGAGCACCTGGTTCCACTCCTGTTTTGTAAAGGAGTACGTGTATTCCAAGCTTTTGTTCTTTTTTTACGTTTTATCTTTTGATTATATTCAAATTTGTCTTGTCTCTTTGGACAATGCATGGGTATTCTACACTGGACTTGCTATAAAAATACAAACAAAATGACCAAGGGTCGTGTCAACAAAGCTGTCTTCGGATTAGAATATGTATTACAAGTAAGTCCTAAGCAGTGTAAACGAAAGTTTCTTCAGTTAGTTCTCCGAATTTTTTGTTCTAAAGTCAGGACGGCTAACTCTGTATATTTGGACCATTCTAAAATACTACTAACATTTAGGATGTTCATCTTTTGCAAGGTAGCAATGAATACGGCTGCTGTATATAAAATGATTAGGAGACAATTTGACGAATTAAGAGTGTTCAGGAAAAGGGACAACCATTTAAATTATTTGAAGGATGAAGATCTTGTGCGCAGAAATCAACTTGGGAGACATAGTTTTGAAACAAAGAGAAGTGTTCATGACCTTGCACTCGTTGAAAGGAGTTCAAGTAGTAGTTGTCAGTTTACGCAATTTGGAATTGCTGATGTCCATCGTATATCAAGTGCAAGAGTATCTTCAATGACTACAAACGTATCGAGATGTCTGAAAAACATTTGCCAGCAACACATGAAGATGTCAAGTGATCAAGTGACTTAGCAGATTATTAAAATAAGGCTTTAATGAAAACCATATTTCTCTGATGTGTTATTGACACTGTAGATGGAACATATGCACGCATTCAAGCATTATGCTTTGACAAACATGTCTTTTTAAACAGAAAAACTATCGTTATTTAAATATTATGTCGGTCTGTGATCACAATTTTAAATTTTTGAATGTCGATAAAATAATGACCTGGAAGCAACTATGATGTTTTGAGTTGGGGAACTTAAAGAAAAACAATTCTACGATGAACACCCGATGGTTAAGTCCTAGGAAACAGCGGTAATACCCTTCGCCCTTGGTTTCTGAACCAAACTACGAGACAAGAGCAAACTATAACAGTTCCCACATGAAGACATACTGTGATAAAGAGAGAAGTTTCGGGGTGTTACTTTCTCGCATATGAGATCGAGAAATCCCGTGATTTAGGGGGTGTGAGATTTTCTATCCTGCACATCTCGTGACCTATCTCAAACTGATCTCAGAAGAAGCGGAAGCACGTGCGGTTTAGAAAAAATGGCTACCTCCACTTCATTACGATATTGGCAAATTAGTCTTATTTAACAAGTTTAAAACAACTTAAATACCTTGGAGATATTTGATCATAGCAACAGGAATTAGTTTACTTATAGAGTTTTTAGCAAAATAGCCGATATTCTCCATCAGCTGCTGTGTTGACAAAAGACAGGAAGTACGCATGGGAGATTACTCTTTTTGGCGACAAATTTTTTATTGATTTAAAATGAGTTAGAAATAAATGTCATAAATTAAGTATTAAACACTTTTCAGTTGAAATATATTTATATTTGAAATTAAACAATTTAAAAATAATTTTGTAAAGGCTAAATAAATCAAGTCAATAAAAAGGCTAAATAAATAATGCTAACTGAAGCTGTATTCCAAAATTGATAATAAAAAATATTTGGCGAGAAAAAGTATCAGTCCCAATAGAAAAGTCTCGACTAGTTGGTCTCAGACCCTTGGGCTTAGATATCTTTTGTCCATCCCTCGGCAGGGCCTCGGGAATGACATAGATATCTTAGCCCTTAGGTCTTAGATTAATCTATCTCGTCTTCCTAAAAGAAAGATACTATATATCTCGACAACACTACATGAACCATTCTACAATCTAATGTTGTGACATTACAATTACCATTTGTCTTCCTTAAGAGCATATGCATTAAAATTAGGATCCAGCAACACAAGGCAGATGAAGGCCTCTTGACTGTGAAATATTGATGGACATTAAATGTCGGTAACCATATTATGCAGCCGCTATTTGTCCTGGACTTATAAGTACAGATTTAATAAAGAAAAATTCAAATTACCTCCTCATGTATTTTGTCTACCATTAATATTTATATTCTTTTCCTAGCAGTGAGGAGTGCCTGAAATGAATTAATCAAATTATGTTTAAAAGAAATTGGCTGCATTTGTTTGAAATATTAAGCACTGAAAATTAAAGAAGGCTTCGAGACGTATTGCCCTTCCGCTGGATTTGGCATCCTATTTGCATGATTTGAGTACTTTTTCACTATATTTTTTGATTTCGGATTACATCTGTTTCGGATTAAAATACTACTGAAAAGAAATGTGCATAAAGCATATCAAAACTCGCCATAATAAATCACCAAGGGTATACCTTTATTTCTTCAGTTTTTTTTTAAATAAAACTGGATTCACATTAATCTAAATCACCTTAACATACATGAATATGTCCGTTTTAAGATTTTGAACTAAGATACATTTTTCAAGATATAAAAGAAACCTCCGTTAGAAATTATTCTAAGATAATTGTAATGTCTTAATATCCTCCTAAGTTGTCTCATAGTATATATCTTAGGATACCTTCGTTGACACGGACCAAGATCATATTTTTTCACTTTTTTTAAAAGTAAACTGAAATAACTATAATAACAATGTTTTGCATTAAAATTTTTTTCTCCGTTGAGTTGAAAGGATTGGTTAATTGTTATTATTTGACGGACAGTTGTAAAATTTCATGCATATCCAGGACGAGAACAAGTTTTCATACAATATATCATAAAAGGGGTTAGCTTGGGTTAGGCCGGAAATTTGCTAGTCACGACGCCAAATTGAAACTGTTGGGTGTTGGGGTGGGAGCCTTAGCAACTGGCCACCAACGGTCAACATTTACGAGCACCTGCAAAAGGATCATTAACATGCGGAGAGCGAGGCATTCTCCCAACACGTTGCACGGCGATAAGTTCTTTGCTGGACGGATTAAGAATTCATACATTTCGTCAAACCAACGGACGCCTCTTAAGAAGGGGCTCTATCCCTGGCGGAGAAATGGAATAGCATATTTCTAAACCCCGGCTAAATTTGGGGTAAGGGGCATTGAACAGAAGAAATATTGGAGCTATTTAAACAAAATTATATAGCAAAATTTCCCCGGAAAACAAAGCATTAGAACAATTCTATCAGTAGTGAAAAATATGTGGATGAGATGTAAATTCCCACTATCGCCGCCAAACAATGTATCTATATAGAAGTCTCACCTTGCGGCCAAAAACAAAGATTAAAGGTAAAAAAAACTTTTTTATTTGGTCAGGTATTAATAAACTTATCGCTATCTTACATAGATAGAAATAAATTTGGCATTGTATTCAACTTGTCTTTCTTCACATTTATTAACAACACAGTATTAAGTCGCCGGACATACTCTGTTTGATGAAATACCGTGATGAGAGTCTTTGTTGTCTTTTCTTCAAAATATTACACTGAACTTGCTTTTATTACTGCAAGCATTCATTAGAGAGGGATCCTCACTTTGCATGTTATTTTGTTTAATATATTTATTGTAATTAGGTACTCCCTAGTCTGATTGGATAATTAGTTTGAATTTTATATATCGTCTGTAACTGATTTTGTTTTCTTTAATTCTTCTTTGACCACTAGTTGGGGGAGGGTTGGGATCCCAGTGAACAAGTTTAACCCTACCAGATCTCTCATACGCCAGTCCAAAGTCAGGAATCGTTGTCAAAGGTTTGTCTTTGTGTTGCATGATTTGTTGCATGTTCAGTTTTGATAGTATTCAGGTGGAATCAAACGTAATTTATGTATACATATTAATATTTGATATGTTTTTTATTTCGGGGTAAGAGCTTTTCACAAGGGGTGGTATTCCATCCTTGTTAAATACCTAGTGGAGATCACTAGATTTGTATATTCTTTTTGTTTTTCTTGTGGTTGGAGTGCAGTCTTTCTGATATTACCCCATTTCTTTTCATTTTCATAAATCCAGAAGCCAAAGTTGTCACGTGTTCCAATGTTTCCTTCTTGATAAGATATCTTGAATCAGACAAAGTAGAAGTAGAAGAAACCCCTATTTCAGTTTCGACATATGACATACCATATGGCAGAATAGTCATAAAGTAATAATTGTTGTTAGCTTTTTATGAGAAACGGCTGAGTGGAACACACAACAAAATGATCAGGATTGAGATTTTTTACTCAGAATTGTTTGGTTTCTTTGTAAATTTATACCTATGCTGCACTGTTAAATTGTGTTATATATTCCAGTTATAAATCGACACTATACAAAAACGTGAAAATACTGTATTATATATTTGTAACATATTCATTGTTGTTCAATCGCCGTAAGCACCACAAGTCGATGCTATTAATAAAACACTTATCATTCTCGGACAAAGCAATGCATATGATTAATATTATTGCCATATTATCCCGGCTTAAAAACACATTTTTCGTCTATGATAAGAATTCCCACAATTTTGTTTTGGAATCTCCGTATGGATGTTCAGCTGTTGTTTGCAGTAATAAAATACGACAATCAGCACAAAGTACCTAACTAGGGAACTATCTATCCACTGATTCGGAAAATAACAAATAAAAGAATGTCATGATTACTTGGTTTCTGAAAAAATACATTATTACCTGCGGTTTAAAGAAGACACAGACACGTTTTTGATATTTCATTGTGACAGACGAAAATAAACTTATTTTTAAGACTATATATCTTCGTGATAAAACATTGACTATTGTCAAAAGATGTTTAAATTTAGAATAAGCGTTAAAATTAGTATTTGCATTCAAAAATTTATGAATATGTCAGCATCAACAAGAGAGAGTCAATTTTTTCATTGTTATACACATTCACCATATACCCTATCGACAATATTGATGAATTCAATTTCGAACTCTCCCAACAAAAATTGACCTCATCAAAATGATAAAAGTGTATCAATGTGAATATATGGAATGTTTAAAAAATAATTTTGAAATGTAAATAATAACATTTTCAACATTCGTTTCAATAGCAAATATGTTTTGCAATTTTAACATATTAATAATTACCTAAATTATAATTGATATGAAAAATTCAAGTCCATTTCAATACGATGTTTAAATTTGGAGTATCTCGCGGAAACCTTATTTTACAAAATTTTTAAAGATTTGTTGCGCGACAGTGACCTTAAACGCATTTCTAAAAAAAGTAAGAAATGTAACAACAAGTTTATGATGTAAAAACAACTAATTAAATCGCTGCATTACGAAAATTGAGAAAAACGGAAACAATCTAAATCTTTGGTTTTTCATGATTTTTGGTATCAAAAGAACGAAAAAAAACAACATAGGGGCAATAAAAACCTTCATAATTAATTAAATCATACACAGAAATGCATCAAAACGTCTTACAGACTTTAGTTTTCCGGAAATTTAGGTAGGGGTAGGGCGAGAATTTTTGACATGTCATGAAAGGCTCATACATTTACCATTCCAACAATACCATATTTGTATGGATTAATGTATGTTTACATGTCATCTTTAAATAACCTGCGACACGAAAATAGGCAAAAATAACATGGTGGGGAACCAAAAACACAGTATAACCTAAAAACATCCCAATAATAAGCTTGTATCAATTAAAATATGAAAAAGGGTATAATTAAGAATTTAAAAAGTTGGCGAGAATGAGTCCTGGTTTTTTTTAGTTTACGATAGAAATTTAATATTGAACTATTGTCAATTCTATCTAGTTTCTCTGTAAAAGACCACTATAAAAATCTTCACATTTTTTTTTTCTTTTATTTTTGACACTGTTCTAGACTATTCGAAAAGATACCAAAATAAGAACACGGATATCATTCCGTCGCAGGATTAAGATTTCCACTCTTGAGCAGTAGATTGACCAATTCTAGGCTTGTTATTGACATAAAATGAGATCTGGGCAGCATATTCCAGAATCTTCTCCCAAGTCAGGAGTCGGTTTGTACCGTTGTTTTACCATTGTATTTTGATTGTTTACCAGTATTTGTATAGGTATTTTCCATTTACCATGGTCAATTGTCATTTATTTGAAGACATTTAGAACTCGTGGACTATGATTCACTTTGTTGACGGCCATGTAAAAACCACAAAAAGATCATTTCGTCATAACTTAATCATCCAAAATATTAAATAAACGAGCAGACATAGAAAGTTTAAATACAGTTTTCGCAAATCTATCAATCCTGTTAACAACTTGCCGTTGAACCAGCAATCCGCTTCTTTACGTAAATACCCTTCATCCTCTCTTATTAACAATATTTCAATGTGGTAGTGGACTAGACCTGAACAAAATATCTACTTCATTTTAACGTATGGGAACACAACATCGTTCGGTTTTATAAATGACGTCGGATAAGACATAGCACACAATGTTAATTCTTTACAACGTCAGCTTGTCTTTTAAAGGAATCCTATTTTTTTTTTATTTGTGCCAGTAGACCTTAACGGAAATTATCGGTCAGTACAAATCAAAGAAAAAGCTTTGCTTTGCGTTTATTGGTTAATTCATATGGTGTGATATCTTTATTACATGGTTGTAAAGTCATGCAAGAAATATGTTTCGTCGTCTTTGCAACTTGTGACGTTATGAATGTCTGTCTCACTTCCTGAAAAAAACCAATGCGACACCAGGCAAGTTAACCACAAGAGGAGCAAATTTTTTAAATCTCTAGAAAATTGTATTTCGCTCGTTTAATTAATATGTTGTAAATTAATTCAATCTTACAAGCCAAGAAAAACTAAAAACTTTGCGCGTAAAAATAAAATGTTTGATTAAACAAGTGTGGACACAATAATGTCTCGTCTGTTTATGTGGCTTTGACCCTTTGAATGTGCGGAACCACAACTTTCTAATCTAAATATACAGCAAGTAATACCACTAGGACAATTAAATAAAACAAATCAATAGTCAGAAATTGAAAACATGGTAAAGAAGGTTTGATCAGTTATGAAACTTGACTAAAGTCCATGAACCATGAAAATGAGGTCCAGGAGATAAGATACAAGACAGACTGTCATGTTCTCCTAACAACCAATAAGGACATCCAATACTGTTGACTTACTGAGAATCAGACCTGACCATAGTCAATGGAGAATGAAAATGAGGTCACTGATACATTGTTGTATTAAATATATGGTGGACTGACATGTTCTCCAAATAATCAATAAGCACACCAAATATTGTTGATCTGTCACTTATAGTAAGTGAGAAATACACCAAAACATGAAAACTTGACCCTAGTCAATGGACCGCGAAATTGAATCAAGGACAATAGGCATGTGGCAGACAGACATGTAATCAATAAGCACACACAATATCGTTGACCTAACACTTATAGTAAATGAGAAATATGCCTAAGCAGAAAACTTGACCCTAGTCAATTGACCGTGAAAATGAGGTCAAGAATAAAAGATATGTAACAGACTTACATGTACTCCTAATAATCAATAAACACACCCAATATTGTTGACCTACCACTTATAGTAAATGAAAATAGGTCTCAGCATGAAAACTTGACCATAGTGAATGAAGCGTGAAAATGAGGTCATGGACACAAGGTATGTGCCAGCCTTACATGTACTCCTAATGATGCATATGCATACCCAGTTTTGTTGACCTGCCCTGTATAGTTACTGAGAAATGGATCCTAGCATGAAAACTTGACTAAGTCAATTGACCATGAAAATTGGGTCAAGAACATAAGACATATGGCAGACAGACATATACTCCTAACGATGTATTAGCATACCTAATATTATTGACCTGCCATGTATAGTTACTGAGAAATGGATCTGAGCATGAAAAGTTTACCTGAGTCAATTGACCGTGAAAATTAGGTCAAGGACATAAGACATATGTCAGACTGACATGTACTCCTAATGATGCATAAGCATACCTAATATTATTGACCTGCCGTGTATAGTTACTGAGAAATGGATCAGAGCATGAAAAGTTGACCTTAGTCAATGGACCGTGAAAATTAGGTCAAGGACACAGAGCATATGCCAGATTGACATGTACTCCTTATGATGCATATGTATACCCAATATTGTTGACCTGCCACGTATAGTTACTGAGTAATGGATCAGCACTACAAAATGCTATTTTTTGTCCCTCCCTTTCGCGCCTATTTTTATTGACAGTCAAAATCCTTTGTCGTATTGTGTACCCAACCCCACCTTCGACACTTTGATAACTGTTGAACTTGTTCTCGTCCTGAATATCCAAGAAAAATTTTCACTTGATATTTTCCAGATATAGGTGCCGTTAGTTGAATGTTAACAACTATGAGATGTTCCCCGGGTTTATTAAAATAGAACAAGTCACTTGTTCTGGAAAATCTATGGTTATACCACGCAAGCACGCGCACATCCACCCACCCACACACACACACACACAGACAGAGGATTACCGCTGCTGACACTCTAGAAGTACTTGTCAAAGAATAAAGTACAGGATAATTCTTTCATGCTTATTTGAAAGCTCAGGGACCACGCGTAAGTTGCTAGCCAAGAAATCAAGTACAGGACTTTGCCAGAACCCGTATTTAATTCTTCCATACATATTAATTATATTAATGTCCACATAGCTAATGAAGTAATGTTGTACAGGTTCTTTCAATAAAATTAAATAGTTTAATAAATATTTGAACATTTTTGTGCACAACACTAGTAGGGGAGGAAAGTGCAGGAACTTGACAAAAGATATTCTAAGTATAACTTTATTTTATGACAAGACAAGACAAGACAAGTTTATTACAACTTAGGCACACAAAGTGCTACAAGAGGTTTACAATCATTTACAATA
>JAULBM010337908.1:0-12717 GCA_032357055.1 Geukensia granosissima
ACCATTTTTGCTTTAGATTAGGTCGATTGTTGTGTTTTATGTATAGTTTCACAATTTGTATTTCGGGGCCTTTTACATCTTTCGTTATGTTATGGACTCTGGTTCATTGTTGAAGACCATAATGGGAATGTAGAAGTTGAAATTCTACTGTCACTTTGTGGGTGGCTGTCTCATGAACAATCATGCCACATCTCCTATTTTTATATTAATGGAATGTTGTACTATATTTTGAGAATACATTTGTGTACTTACGCATGACGTCTGCTAGATCGCTGTGAATGCATGTGGTGTCCGAATGTTTAATACCCATTATTTTATTGATTTATTCATGACCGTCTTTCTTGAATTATAATATGAGTAAAAGGACAAACAACGGACAACTTAATATAATGTATTTTTATTGAGTTTCAGTATTCACATATTAAATAATTCCGGGTAATCTCGAAAGTATTGATTGTCTGTTGGTGTCACGTGAATAAACGCGAGCGCAGTCAGAAATCATCATCATAATCAGTCACGTAGCTGTCATCGAAGCAGCAACACGTGCTGCCGAGCAGGAACTTCAACCGTAGTACAACGTGGAGTGATGAAGTAATGACCAACTCCTAACATCTCCATCGACGCAGTGACCCACTGGAAACCAGGGTTAGTAACACGGGAACAAGACATCATACATGTTTAAGTAAACCATCTGGTAAAGGACAGGATACTCTAGGGTGGCTTACAATATACATATACAAACGTATGGATTTTTTTATTTGTGAAAATATTTTTGGTCTTTATTTTTACTTCCCAATTACAAATGATATAGTCAGCATCACCATGACCTAAACCACACAGGATAGAATGCTTAATCTTTATTATCCAGCTCAATCTTCTCTTATCGTTGAAGATTAGATTTGATAAAACTGGCCATCCCCAATTCCTCTTAAAAGAATTCAATATTTACTCTGTCCTTTCCACCACTTTTGTTGTTGCAGCTTTCGATTTTGACAGTGTTTTCCTTTTCGCTGGAAAATGACAGAACGTTCGAACTAGCATGGCGATGTGACAATAAGTCCTGTAATGCCTATTATGCGCGGTCTACGATATCTAGATACTTATTATTTGATGTGGCCGGTTGTACAATATTGACAATCTTCAGTACAAAGAGAAATAACCCGAATTCGACAACAAGTTGGCAAAATGTAAACGCATAAAAATATAATATGTGTAATTTACATATCATTGCAGTAAAATATGCCCTATACCAAGTTATAGTATATTTATAATTAATACGAGTTTTTGAAATGCAGGAAAATTACATTATATCTTAATGGTGAATACAGAAAAACGAGATGTATACCAACAAACTTGATGACGAAAAATAAAAATAATCCGACATCTCCTTAAGCACAAAGACCTCAAAAACACAGATTTCAAACATGAATCTTGCCTTACATGAGGTGTAAAGGTCTGGGTCATATATATTCTTTATGTGTATCTTGTCTTCATCATTATCCTGAGGTTGAACTGAACAGTAAATAGATAATTTTAGATAATTATTGCCAGTCACACGAAATTAAGCATTTATTGAAATATGCAAAGATGATCAAATTAGCTAAATAAAAATTGTTAAGTTCATCAAGATTTTATATAAACAAGTTTTTTTTATGAAACTATTATGTTCAACTATTTTCATATAATTATCACACTAAGTCCACTCATTCATCAAACCAATAATTTAATGTATAAAAATAGAATATGTGGCATTTGACAGTAGAAATTCTACGGGTCACATTACGGCCTTCAATGCTGAACCAGAGTTCATACCATAACGGAAGCTGTAAAAGGCTCCCAAAATACAAAATTGAAATTATCAATAAAACACAATCGACCTAATATTTTGAAAAAAATGTTGAAAAAAATAATAAATGACTATCCAAACGATGACAACCAGTGGACTTCAGGTTCATGGTTTGGGCAGGCACATTAAGTATATAACTGTTTTATACCAGTTTGTAAGCGCTCAACCCTCCCCTAACCTGGGACAGTAATGTGACAAAACAGCAATGAAAACACTCGATAAAAATCGGTTGAAGTTGATACAACAATTATGTCCAGAAATTATGACCTTTTTGCTCATTTACATATTCAAGATTGCGCCGCCTGCATATTTGTTAAACATATTTTTTATTCATTTGATGTAGTCCAGTTGTGGGGGCTGAAATTAAAACTAGAACAATATCAAAAATCTTTGAGCCATAAATGAACAACATAAGTCAGAAATTCGAGGATCCCAAGGGATATGAAAATTTGAGGCGGAGGACCTTTTGCAGTCGATGTAAAAATATACTGGAAAAGCTCATTTTGCCACATTGCTATGAGAATTTAATTTAAGTTCATTATGAAAACAAGTTGAGAGGGACTGATTTAAAAACTTGGAAACACAGTTCTTCACGTTAAACAAACTTTTAAATACATTTCTATCAAATAAACTCGAGGTTCCCACAATAAATAAAAATCGTTAATTCCTGAATGCGAACCAATCCAGAAATCAACAAAATCATCAAAACAACTGCATGCAATGGTAACAATAGCCCAATTATGATTTCTGGTAATTAGCTAAATCTGACTCTAGGATGAAGCCCAGAAGAAAACACAGACAGGCGTGCAAATTGGTCAATGTTAGAAACCAAACTTATCATTATACGATTTGTTGACAATCGGTTAATAGAAATTTTTCAGTTTCTGAGACAGGGATCCAATATTATTTTTAAAAATTTGAAAAAATGCTAATCACGTGAAATATGGGGAAATCCCTGTTAAAATGTTTGCCCCTTTTTTACCCTCAATTTTCGCACACAAATGCCGCACGAACCTATGTATTTTCTTTCGCTAATTTGAATTTCATCATGTCTATATGGGCGTTACATAAGTTTTATAAAGGAAATTCTACTATTTCTATTTTTAGGTTCATGCCAAAGTAGAGAACCCCCTTATGGAAATAGCATTACGGCATAATTGAGCTATTGTAACCAAGAAACCAAAGGATTTTATATTTTGTCGTGACGGAAGTGTAGCGTTATGTGATAAATGCAGAATCTATTCCGGAAAAAATGAGAAATTTCCGTAAAACTGTAAATGATTATTATATTGCTTCGAATATTGAATAATGGCAAATACTGATCACGTGACAATTTTCTAATCAAAATATTATGAATATTAATGAGAGCAACCGTCAACAATTTCTGGCTATGCTGAGAATGGTACCTAACATTAACAACAATTACAATTAAAACTAAAACATGATACAACAAAAGTATCGACCACGAAAGATTACTCGCAGTTGCTGTTTGCTAGTTCAAAACCCCAAAGCAACCGATCAGGAAGTTTTCTTTTATTACGATGTCAATGAAAACAAGTCTAATTGGAATTAGAGTTTAATAAATATCAGAAGTCAAAGAAAACATGGGATTGTGCAGATGCCAATATAAAAATATATAGACGGGAAGTAGAAAATGTTAAAACAAATATAAACTGCCTAGTTGATTATTAGGCTATTTATAAGAAAGTCAATATTGGTACCAATAAAAACCATATTTAAAGATTAGGTAATAATGCTGTTTCAATATTCTTTACCGATAAGTTTATTAAGATGAATTTTAAATGTTTAAGACCATTTTAGTTTATATTTCCGAGCTTCATTTACCAAGTTTACGTAAAAAGTAGGATTTGATATCCCATATTTTGATAACAAATCTTTACATTTATGAAAGAATTTTGTAAATGTTTTTGATTAATTTGTGGTAACGAAATCCTTGACCTAACAATTTGTCAGTAGAGATTGCGTTTAATTAATCGTCGTTACAAACACTGGCATAACGAACAAGCTGAGATATATACACACCTATATGAAGGGCCAAAAGAATGTCCCCGTCAAGGAAGTGTAAATTAACAATTAGAAATGAGAAATCGTCTCTCTTGTCGTAAATTTGACATTAAGAAATATCGAAGTCCAGAAATGGGCATTTGATGCACTTGTTTTTGGCTTTATTCGAGGTAAATTCCGGTGGATAAATCTCGGGAGTGTACATGTATTTTATTTACCAAAAATATATCATCAAGGTAGCTGTAGGTCTTGTTAAATTTGTGTATCAAATCAGATCTAGAAGGATTCTTATGAAATTTGGCCTAGACTGTTATTAAAAATAGTAAAGAAACAAATCTGATATTAAAGGAGCACAAAATTTGTGCCCATTGGAATTTAAAAGGTATTTTAACAATTATTTAAAAGTTAGTTTGTTAGTTAGTACAATTTAAGCGGAATAATATCAATATTCATATTTCAATACCACCAAAATTGTTTTTTTTTCAACACACACATGCACACTCAATCTTCTCATAAATTCAAAACATTCTGCTGATTTAAGGTTAATTCGTGTGGACAAATAATAAATCAAAGGTATAGCAGTAAGTGAGACTAAACTGAAATTTAAGGTATTTTGACGATTTTCAATGCTTACAGTAGCAGAAAACAATCAAATTGTCATTCAGAAAATTCCCTGTTGTTCTGTTTTATTTTCCCTACATACATGTATATATACATGAACAATAAAAAGGTAACCAAAAGTGTGTACAGCCAATAAGAAATTATATAAATGAAGTTTTTTTAAGTAATTAACCTAACCAAGAGGTGTCCATAACTATCCAAACCATTTCAGATTGAATCAGTGAAATCAAAATTATCTATACCAAACATACGTTGAGGGTAGAAAGGGTACAGAAATAGGTAGTTCGGTTTCATCGCATGCAGGAAATGGCGTCCGTTAGTTCAAGCGGGATGTATAAATACTCAAAATCCACTTCGCAAAGGATGTGTCGGGGAAAGAATAGGCACTAGGTATCTCCACCCTGGAGCCACTTATCCTCTTAAATTGGCGTTCTTGGTTGTGTGGGTGTATAAATTCACAAACAGTACGGAGGGAGGTGATAAATACGCTCCGTGTTTAAGAAATGCCACGTTCTAAGCACGTGAAAGACCCCTTGTAACAACTCATTGTGAGTGGTCAGTTACAAAACTTAATTTTCCGCCACTATTCAACCCTTAATCTTTCCAGGGGTAGTCTTAAAAAGTCTATAAGTCCCTCCCTTACTGGTCCCAGCTCACAGTCTGAATATTAATTTATTATTTGTGAACTGGTGACCAGTTTTAATAATTTATTACAATAAATATTATTAATACATTACATTTATGATCATATTAAATCAATACTTTCAAGTTTTCTTTACAATTAAAATTCAAATATATAACTGTTAAAATATCTGTCCAGTACACGATATTCAAAACCATATTGAACATTTGACTGTGCTATTTTTTCTTACTGGTTTAAACGGCAACACCGGAAATACCAGACTTTGCAAAGGCATTGGGAGTTTATATAGGACAGGTTTTTGGCTAAATAATTTGAGAGAATCTTTCATTCTCAAATATAATCAAAAGTTATGTAGTATATTTGTTAATTAAGAATATTAACTACTTCAGATAAAAAACGCGCACTGACATGTCATAATGACGTCGCTGTCTGGATGTTTTACCAAAAAATAACTGTAAATTCGATTTCTACTAATAATTAACTATGTTTCATATCCGAACACTGAGCACAATAAAGAAACAACAAAATATTTCAACATAATTTGCAGGATGCCTAGTTCCTTCTTTTCATTAAATATTAAGTTGTTTCAGAAACTTTAAAAATGAGCAAGAATAAGACATTTTTATCACAAGAAGTATTTTGGTGACCATTTTGTACAATCTTCGTAATTATTGTTTCTGATTGGCTGAAAAAAACAGTCACCGAATCCAATCTGACTTTGCAAAAAGCATCAGTACAACTTCCAAGGTGTCCTCATTTCGTCTGGCGATTCATGTACTGATTAATTGATTTTTAACAGCAATCACCGCTTAGACAAAACAATGGAACCTAATTTGACAAAAACATCTATGTAAGCGTTCGTCCGAGTTTACAAAAGTTCATTACGCCATGAACTGTATATATCATTTTGTTCATAGGTGTATCTAGACATTCATGAAGTTTAAATGATATTCCCAGTGTCTGGTGAAAAATAAATCCAGAAAAGCGGATTACACGAAGTTCATTTTGTCTGTTGTATATTTATTATAATGTTTTGTAAAATGTGGATCGTGCTTTTCCGAGATCAAGATATATTCCAAATTCTTTCTTTAAATACAAGGTCCTTTACAAGATTTTCTCTTGTTCAATGCTTGTTTCTAAAGGTGATTTCTAAAAAAATCTCCTCCCCATAAAACCAACAAGCCAAATAGAACCGAACATAACAAGCAGCATCTCAAGAAGGTCTGTACAATGTATTTTTAATTTCCTGATCGAATTACAAACTTGGGTCCACCTGGGTGATGCTCTTTTCTACCTAAATGATATTTAAACATCGTAGTAGCTCCATGGCCAGTTGAGCGACACACACTTAGCCCGCTGAAACTGAAGTTTAAGTTTAAATTGATACAAGTTACCTTTGTGACATGTCCTACTAGAAGTTGGTGTTACATGTAGTTCGAAAGTTTGTATCTAGTTTTTGTTCTCTGTCAACACATTGTGGAGAATATATTGAACTGCCTTTAACTATTTGAAGTAAGCATTTTATGACTGCAGAATATTGAATCCAATGTTCTCGATGAGTCGAATGAAAACGAGAAAAATAAACACCATGCCTTTTACAATGTACTTCATCCCCCGAGGCCGTTCGGTTTCTCCGCCTGCAGGTAGAACCCCTGCTAAAGGGCGTCCGCAAGTTCGAGCGGGATGTATAAATACTCGACCTCCCCTTCGCAAAGGTTCTGCCGGAGAAAGAATAGGCACTAGGTATCTCCATCCTTAAGGCACTAGTCCTCTAAAAGGGGTGTCCCTGATGGTGGGGGATGTATAAATTCACAATCCGTCCAGAGGGAGACGTTAAAGACGCCCCGTGTTTAGGAAACGCCACGTCCTAAGCACGCTAAAGACCCCTTGTAACAGCTCTTTTTGAGTGGTCAGTAGTAGGAGTCCAGTTACAAGGCTAAATTTTTTGCCCCTATCCAACCCGCAATTTTTTCCAGTGGCAGTCTAAAAGTCCCTCCCTAACCGGTCCCTTTGTTACAGTCTAAATATTGATTTATTGTTTGCTGACTTGTTTCCGCCCTGAACATGCATGAAATATTTGCCATTGGACGTTAAACAACAATCAATCAATCAATCAAACAATGTACTTTAAGTAGAGAGAGACAACAAAAAAAGGCGCCCGGTATAAATGGCTATGGAGAGGCATACCAAGTGGACAGCTAGCAACGGGGTGATTAAAATGCAGATCGGAAAAGATGGAATAAGTCACAAATCGTAAGTCTAAGACTTTTTGCGAACGTGCGCCTGGGGCTGGATCCGGTATTTTTTTATCAAGAGTTCATACTCCCCGATTACAAAGGTTTCCCTTACAAATGTACATGAAGTACCGCTTTCGATGTCAATCAAATACATCATCAGTTAAACATTTACATTTGATTTTACATCGTTTTTAGATGAAATGTATAACCAAGTCAGGCTGTGACAGCCAAATGGAGTTTCGAGTCTGTAATAATAATAATAATAATAAAAATAATAATAATGTTAGTAGATTATTAATTAAAATAGGTTTCTGGCATAAATCCGTTGAAAAATTTTCCCATGGGTTCCTATGTTAAACAATTGCAGGTCGTTAGGATCCATCGTTACATAATAACTCTAATTACGACTGTCATGGTGCATATCTGATCTGCATTGAAAACCTAAATGTTGGTCAAGAAATATCTAGTATATAACAAAATAAATTAATGACTCAATAGTTTCTGACACCATGTTATGTTAAGAAATTAAGAAACCATGCATTTTCTCTTTCATGCTATGTTCTACCCCAAGACAATACTTTAATTCCAGCAAACTTTTTCCCAGATCACCCTGTTGAAGTCTCAGAAGAAAAGACGGATAGTTAAAATTATACATAGACATTCGGTTAAGCGGTCTGAAAAATACTATTATTTTTGTATATTGGAAAATAGAAACGTTGACTTCAAAAATAAAATTTTATTAAACCCTCCCATTTTCCTAACAATTTGCGTCTTATCTGTCCCCTGTGTTATCATCAGTTGCTGAACATGATGGCGTCCGGATTTTGCACGGATTTCCTTGTCCATACTCATTTTCGGTGTTTTCCGATGCCTGTTTATTGTTTTCTTCCTGGATGATTTTTTTTCTTGTTTTTTTTATCCCTGGATGATTTTTTGTTTGTTGTTTTCTTCCTGAATATAATTGAATTATCTGCTTAGATATAAGTAAATATCCACGCAACAAATCCGGCGTTCATTGGACCTTAAACGTATGACATATATTTGCGGTTGAATGACCAGCGTCAGAGTAATTAGTATCCTTCAAGACCTCTATACACATAAAGTAGAAACATTTCTTATGTGGTCTCAATGTTGTATGAAGGTTGTTTTTGTCAATGTAAAAATCAATTTATTGTTAGATAATAGTGACATTCAAATTAATATTAATGAAATCTAGGTGCAGTCAAACCATTTTTTGTAATTCTGATTAAGCAGTAGGGCCTGAAGGCTAATCATTTGAATATGATGTCAGATGTGTGTGAAATCGTTAAGTGAAGAAAAGATTGATCGCTTGTCAAACATCCGTTATTCTTCTTATAAATTTGTTCAAACATGGTCATTTATTATCTGGAATTAAGATGTAACTTTTCTTTTTTAATTTAAAATATAGTTTGCTGTGCTTTAATCATAAGAAGAGATTTTTGGTGCTTATCTGGAAAACATAGATTTGCAAAAATGATTTGCCAATTGATAATTGTATCAATTTTTGAAATTGTATTTTCGTATCCTAATTATGTACTTGAAATTCCAAATGGTTTCGCTGTGCCGGATCCTTGCCCTGGAGATAATAGATATTTTGCAGCAGTTGGACACTGGCAGAGATCACCAAATTTAGTGTCAATAAACTTCGATGGACAAACTTTTAATTCGTTTGAGAGAAATCCTTTTGGACTTGTAAGTATAATACAGTTTAAGTATAAATTGTATAATGGCAGTTATCTTTGCAATTGCTTTCACTGACAATTTATCAACACTAAATTCAGGGTTATGTAAATGGCCAGTACAATTATGAAAAAAAAATCAAGATCTCTAAGGATATAGTAAGCAATATATTTAATATTATATCTTAGTTCATTATGAAGATGCTTCATTAAAATTATGTGTTAGATTATTCTACTAAATCCATTTATATCCTCTGAAAATTTTATATTAATCAGAGGATCTTGAGAGCTTGTTTATCCCACCTACCATGCTAAGTATAAGCAGAAGATGTCATAGACTTTATGCAAAAGATGAATAAAAATTCCCATTAAATAAGCAAACACTTTCATAATGACTGTATTTAAGCTCTTTAAAGTTAATTTTATCTAAAATAATTTTAACGTAATAGCCACAATTATGCATAATAATTGTCATCTGAGGATATTTTCTTCCTTAATGTGTCAAGTCTGGTTCGGTCATGGTGGCTAAGGATTCTTTCTCCAATAATGTGTCAAGTCTGGTTTGGTCTTATTGGCTTAGGATAGTTTCTCCCATAATGTGTCAAATTTGGTTCGGTCATGGTGGCTTAGGATTGTTTCTCCCATAATGTGTCAAGTCTGGTTCGGTCATGATGTTTAGGATAAGTTCTATTCTGTGTCAAGTCTGGTTCGGTCATGGCGGCTTATGACAGTTTCTCCCATAATGTGTTAAGTCTGGTTCGGTAATGGTCGCTAAGGATAGTTTCTCCCAAAATGTGTCAAGTCTGGTTCGGTCATGGTGGCTAAGGATAGTTTCTCTCATAATGTGTCAAGTATGGTTCGGTCATGGTGGCTTAGGATAGTTTCTCTCACAATGTGTCAAGTATGGTTCTGTCATGGTGGCTTAGGATAGTTTCTACCTTAATTTGTAAAGTCTGGTTCGGCCATGGAGGCTAAGGATAGTTTTCCCATAATGTGTCAAGTCTGATTCGGTCATGATGTCTTATTGTATTTCTTGTCTTTGAGATCATTTCTATTGTTATTAATTTCTCTTTTGTTAGTTTCGTTTTTGAGATAAAAACAATAAATATATAACTGCTTAAACATTACTATTCAAGAGCAAATCTCACAACAAGAGTCAAATGACAATTTCAGTCATAATAATGAGCATGTCCGTATCTTGCTGATCATTTTTGTCAACAGTTTCTCTGTAGATATTAAGTTAAACATGCAATTTCTTATAGAGTTCAATGTTAAAATACATAATTATATGCCGGATCATAGTTGCATCCTTGAATGCCAGATTAGAAAACGATTTACAAGTTTTAGGGCGAACCACTCATTGTTCATACGTACAACATACAAATTTTAGACTTCATTTACGTTAGGGGACCCAACCCTATAAGGCTAAATCAATTCTTATCCCTACCCTTAGCCCACCACTAATCCTAACCAATCTCTAAACACTAACCCTTGCCCCTAACCAAATTTAACCCATAATCTAACCCTGACCACACAATATCCTAATCCTCAAGTACTTAGTCCCCTAAAGTAAATGAATGCCAAAATTTCTGACAAGAATATTATAAAGATTAAACCATTCAGAAAACAATATTTTTGAAATTTGATGTCATCTGGTAAATGTGTTGTGAAATAGAGGTACAGCACTAATTACTTTATTTCTCAATTCACATATTTTTGTTGTATTTTATTTGTGCTTAATTTGGTTTTGGTGAATTGTGTCATGAATCAATGGAATATGTCACGTCTTTAAGTTGGCGATACCATTTGTTTTAAACCAGCAAACAGTGATACCTGTGTTGTGCTTTTGATGTTGACATTACTGCGCATTTAAAAGAAATTCGAAGATACCAAAGGGGCAGAACTCGTTCTTAACCGTTCTTTGTGTTGTTGAGGAATTTATTTTCTTTTTAATTAAACAAAATCAATCTAAGTGTAGGAAATTGTAGTAGTCGCCCTGCTTAAATTTCTGGTAATGAAAATAATTTCCTCCTTGAATAATTTGAGAATTTCGGCAAAAATCATTTATTCTGATATAATATCGTCTAAAATTTATTGTTTTGATACTAAAATTCTACTTTGGTGCCACCAAAAATTAAAGTAGTATTTAGCGTTTATTTGTATATCAGTTTTAAATTTTTGCAATTCTATGAAGCAGTAAACAGTCTGATTGATGAACAATTCAAATTTTAATGGAATAATTTTAGTTTCATACTTCACTGGATTAGCGCATTCCACGTTCTTAAGTATTTTGTTTTCAAAATGATTTCCACTAACAATTTTTTAATAATCTGCCAATCGGATATGACGACTTGACATAGTTTAACATCGAACCTTGTGGGAAATCATTCCTCTATCATTACCTTGCCAACTGCAACATAACTTAGCATAAATGTTATCTAGCTTGTCATATACAAATGTTTTTGCAGTTCAGAATAAAAAATTTCAATTAACTGTTCAACTGGCTATATGAATATGGCTGAGATATTGCCCGCTGGACATTAGGCAGCAACCGGTCAATCAAACACTTTCTACTGATAGCATCATGAGAGGAAGCAAAAGAAACCGAAAGACCAGATAAAATGGGATAAGTCGACATCTCGAGAACACGAACAAAACGGAACATGACCCAAAACATACAACTTTGAATAATGTAAACCCTGTCAGAACCGGTGTCAAAAATTAAAACTTGACCAATATGCATAGCTTGGTTTTCATGACCAGTGTTACACCTAACTGCTATTGATATTGCTATTTAAAGCAATTCATTAAAATCGTCTTCCTAGAAATAAATTGCATGTAAATAAAAGTTTGATTCTAGCTATTGGAAGCTCGGTGTTTTAATTACTGCATTTTAATATCCATTCTTGTTCTCTGCTGGTGTTTTTTTTTTTTAAATTTTAACCTCTTGCATGGTGTTAGCTCGTCTAGGATATAAATAACCACAAAAGTCTGAAAATCTGTCTAAAAGATTTGATTATCATTTTATTCCAAATCGTGATATATTTATGTTATCAATTTCGACTTTTGTTGACAGGTGTCCGAAAGAAATAAAATCAATAATTTGATGGACGGACAGAAAAATATTACACGACACTCATCTCCCACTTTTATCAGATAAAACAGCTAAGGTCAAATGATCAATAAACGTGAATTAATGACTGCGATCGATATCGTAGCCAAATATTTTTTCCATACCAGACATTTTACAAAATTTGAAAATACCAAAGGGACAGACAGAAATCTTTAAATCACAAGATAGACATTGGACAACAAAATGAAAAGAAAGACAAGTATAGTAAAGCAACTCTTCACTGAAAGCCGGATTAACATGAACCCTACAAAAACTAAGGTGAATTTACTGGACAAAAATTCGGGTTTGGTAGGGTCGAAAATTTAGCTTTGCAACTGGTCGTCTACTGACAACAGGAAGCGTGGCATTCTGAAACATGTCAATTAAAAGTCTTTGTAGCGTTTTTATAGCCAGATTTTAGCAGAGGTAATATTTATTAAGACAAATATTATACAATTACTGCACTCTGTTGCGTGCGATATGATGTTTTATGGAGCACTGGAAAGCAATATCGACCAAGGCCGAAGGCCGCG
>JAULBM010337919.1:0-12717 GCA_032357055.1 Geukensia granosissima
CTCATCAGGTGTTGTTAAATAGTTTAACGCATCACTGTTTACAACCTGTATTATAAAACCTTAAATACTGTTGACATTTTGCAATAAAGTTTGCTAGTTAGGTTATAGTTAAAATATTATTAATAAAAATTACGGTTGACGTTGACCATAATCATAACTAATCTACATGGTCTTACCTGTAAGAAACACAGATTTTTTTATTGTCACGTCACGTCACGAGACGCATTTATAACCTGTAATATTACCTTATCATTCAATCAATGAATAAGATCAAATTTCCTTAAATATGTATGAGTTATTTTTCTCTATGTCATCATATATATTTAGCATCGGTAAACCTTTATTTTGTTACTATTTGGTTGAAGCCACTGATGGTAAACCAAATCTACGAGGGTATTTAACAACCAAGATGTCAGACTTCTGTGGCAGGAATTTTACCTCATATATTGTACAGACATTTCTGTGAATTATTGTAGATATCAGTCGCGCTGGATTATTGGTTGTTTGGATATGCTCCATTTTACAATGTTTATATTTCGGCTTTTTTGGGAGGGGTCTAGTGCTACTGTATACGATTCGCCAACTGGTCTATCGGCAAAGAGTTGGTACAGGTGTTACCACAAACTTCGCTCCATTATTGCGGATTTAATTTTATATTGTAATTAATCAGAGTCTATGTCGGAGAGACTTTATCCAACATTTCTGGTGAATCAATTAAATTTTTAAATTTTTTTGAATTCCTTTATGATGATCTAGATTTTCAAAAAATTGAAAACGAAAATCTACCAAAGAACTTACCTAAAAAAATTCTATTACCAGTAATTTTAGATAATGATTTAAAAATGGACAGTATTGTTAATACCCTAATATCTTTTCTACAGGTAAGGTTCCGTTTTTTTTTTTTTTGTTGGGGATGTGCCTTTGGTCCCTTATGTGGTTTTTACATTTCACAACTACATTGGTTTGCGCGTGTTTGAACTTAAGTGTCTGGCGTTAAAGATCGCAACCTACACCTAACTGATTAAATTTTGCAGTATGGATACAAATATCCTGCTTCTAAAGCGACTTCACAAAATTTTCTAACCGTTACAAATATTTATTACAAAAATACGGCTGAAAATGTAAAGTTTTGACAAGGGATATCGCATCATACATTTGTACATTCTATAAAACAAATTTCATAAAAAAGCATATATGGAACTAAAATATTATTCATCTTATATCACTGTTCCATTTAACAGAATACAAGTTTACCGAACGGAAGCTGAATAAATTTGGTGAACTGCGATATGTCTTATGTGCATTGGAAGGTGTGACCTGTCATCAATAACATTAGAACCAAAAGATATCAAGTAACAATGCTCAAATAAAAATAAAACGAAATAAGAAGCCAAATCCAGTGGAAGCATTAGAACCAACACATAGGAATCCCAGATCCAAACATAGTACAAGGAGCCTCCAAATTCAAACAAAAATAGGGACAAGAACTGTGCACAAAAAGTTGCGAAGCTTTTCCGTATTTTTATTGATAACTGCAGCAGATTTCTGCGATTTATGATCTGAGCTGGAGACTAGCCTCAAAGATATATGGTCTTCCAATAGAGGCATAGTGGTTTCAAAATACAAGTTTTTCATATGTTGAATATTGTGATATTTGATACGCTATATGTACATTTGCGGACCTGCCTTTGCCCCTTCGTATGGCGTTAACATTACACAACTAATTCGTTTTGCCCATTTTGCACTAAAGTTTCCGACTTTAATCACAGCCTACATCATTCTGGAAAACCGTTGCATAGATACAGATATCACCATTTGAGCTTATCAAGACTTTAAAATCTTTTATAACCGTAACAAAGATTTAATACAAACTTTTGCTGCAAATGTGGAATTTTGATACGACAAGATATTTCACATCCTATTCCCTGTTGAAACATTAAATATAAAGCTTTCAAATCTAAAAATGATTCATTGAATTTGACTGTTCCCTTAAACAAATTTTTCCACAAAGGGTAAATGTTCGACTTTGTATTCTGAACATTAAATCTTGGGGTTTTTTTGGTACAGATATTTATAAAATGATCACTTCCTTACACAGATATGCTGTATATAAGGAAAACGTGAAAACCTACCCTGACAAACTTGAATCAACCAGTATTTTAGTCCGGAATGCAACCAGTTAATCGGTAAAGCAGCAACTAACTACCACTCACAAGCGACGAAAAATGTTTATAATAAAAAATTGATATGATAGCCGAAACAATTGTTAACACTTACTAGATAATACGAAAAAGTTTCAAAACGCACAAACTTTATTCGCATACCTACAGCGTTTCAACTGAATATGACCTACCTAGGGATAATTCCACTAAAGTTTGGTTCAAATTGAGCATGTTGCTCCAGACGAACAGATTATAATGAATTTTCCATAGGGTCCTATGTAAAACTAGGTTAGGATAAGGACCATTTCACCAAAGTTTGGTTCCAATTGAGCAAGGTGTTCCAGACGAGAAGATTTTTAATGAATTTTCTATAGGGTCCTATGTTAAACTTATTTCGGCCGAGGCGGCTAAATTGGCAGTTGGGGTTATCGGATATAATCCGAAAGGGAATCACTTAAGGATCATTCCAACAAAGTTTGGTTTCAATTGAGCTAGTAGTTTTTAAATAAGATGATTTTAAATGAATTTTTCAATGGTTCCTTTGTTAAACTAGCAACGGCTACGGCGGTCATCTTGGTTGTTTGGTGGGGTCATCGGATACCATTCTGAAAAAGATTAACTTACGGCCATTTCACCAAAGAGTGGCATAAATTTGCTTGACAGTTTTAAAGGAGAAAACCCTTTTTATTTCTATTATGACGGCCATATTGGTTAGTCGATCGGACCTCGAATACAATTGTGAAGGAGACAATACAAGGACTATTCAATCAAAGTTTAATTTAGATTGGTTGTGACAAACAATCCGTGTGCAGTCTAAAATACCCATTTGATCGATCAAAATTGTATAGTTCAAAATTGAAATAAACTAATAGACAAATAAAAACAAAACAACAAATGCTTGGAATCCACAAACTTATTTAAAATTACTGAGAAGCAGCAAATACCATTTTAACTTTGGCTTAACTCGACTGGCGATCAAACCCACAACATTCTCTACTCCAGACAACCATGCCAGCCATACCATTTCACAGTGAACATAAAAACAAAGACAGCCAGTGGACTACAGGCTAGGGACAGCAAAAAAAGTGCGAAGCGGGATTTACCTTTTTGTGTTTACCCTTATACTATCTTTTACGTTGATTTGATAAACCAATATTTACTCTTAAAGTCTATAAACTGCACAAAACAGTGACAGATACCAGACGAAGTAACATGTTGTGACAGTCTAAAACAGTGGTGGTTTCTGCTAATAGTTTAAACTTTAATAAAATATAATAAGCTTGAATTAAGAAGGATTCAACGATCCCAAGGGAAAAGGCAGAAGTCGTTTAATCAGAAGACAGACAAACCAAATGGAGAATTATTCAGTGGAAGAAAAACATCTATATAGTGGAACGAGAAACCAAAAGATTGAACCGAATTTTCAATTATCACAGCAAAGGGCTCTGTATGACGTCAGGTTCATTAAGGAATCAATAGACGTGAAAAGATGCACAGTTGGTCCCCATCATAATGCCGACAGTCTGTTAAAATACTTGAGTGTACAAATATAAAAAATTGTTAAAAATGTCAAGAATTAAGTGTAAAAATGTCGTTGATACCAGTCAAAACAAGATATATGTAACTGATTACGTAAAAAGGAAAGAAAAAATGAAAGACAAAAAGATGACAAGTTACTTGTTAATTAAATTAAGTTTTCATGTATATTGTTGATTACATCGTCAACTTTAATGCCAATGAGCGCATTATTCATTGATTGCAGTCTACTGTACAATGCCTTTGTGAGACATAAAAGTGCATAACCCAAAAAGACAAGAAAACCTCTAAACAAACTTGTGAAGAAAACGAAAACAAAAAGAACAAATGTTGGGACTAACCGAACTCATTATCTTAACAAAAGGTGCTCGAGCAGTATTAGCACCTCTTTTTCCTCGCACGGCACACGTCGTGAAGTCTTTTATGTCAACACTAATGTCAAATTGAGATATCTAAATCGGGATAGTGGTAATTCATGTCAAATCAGGAAGAAAACTCATGAACTCATATTTAAACAAGAAAAGGCAAAGTGCTCCAGAAGGGTAATCAACCTCACACCGAGAATTCCTCATGGCTCTGTACCGAGAATTTGACAATGTTTAGCATCAGCACAATCTAAAAATCGGGTTATTGTTCTCAATTAAGCATTCATTCATTTCTGATAGATGTCTTTAATAACGGACATAATTTAACATTAATTTAATCGGAAACATGTGCTTTGATGCATCCATCCTTTTGTAGTTTTTAAAGCTTACGGTTTAAGCCCTTTAAAAAATCTTTATCAACGGATTATAGCAATGACGATAGTTTCATGTTTAGTAAGATATTTAACACTTCACCAGCGGTAGGACGTAACATTGCATTTCCATCCCAGCACTTCTTCATCAAGCCCTGGAGCTCGATCTGTGGTTTGTAGTTGCTTTCAAAATCAGGCCTTTTTCCTGTAATAATATATTGTCCCAATTCAGAACGGCTTTTCGCAATTAATTCATACTCTCCATCTTGATCCTGAGAAGGGAACGTATATGCTGGACGCGCGTACCACATCTCCCATAAAATAATTCCTACACTGAAAATATCTGACTCTGTGCCATAAAAATCCCCCTTTAGGGTCTCCGGAGACATAGTTGTAGGTGTTCCCGTAACAGTACCTAAAATTATTTCTTCTGCCTTGGCTAGTCCCATGTCTGCAATCTTAGCTTCGCCGTCCTTCACCTGAAAATTTCAATGAAACACCTCTAGCTACACAAATCGCCACTGATTGTTGAATTAATACATAAAAATTGGTTGACATTTTCTGCGGCCAATTTTTAATTTTTATACATTCTACCCAAAAATTGGGTTCTTCTTGAAGGCGGAGAAACCGAATTGCTATTAAATTTTCTGTTGAAAAAGTTTTAAAAATTAACATAAATTTCTAAGGCTTTTCCTTCTGATGTAGAGGTAACCCTTAGCTCAGTTTGGATTCCTGCTACTTAAGTTTTTTGTTCTTATATGTTTATCAAGTGTTATTGTATTTTAACCGGAGTTCCAAGACATGGACTTCGAGCACTGCTGAAGATTGTCAACCAACAAAATGGCCATACAGTGCATCAAATTAATATTGGTATTTTGTGTGATACATTTATTATTTATTTCTATAGCACATCGGCTGTATTAAATGTTAATGAATGACAATAATAATGACGCTAATTGCAAACAACTGCAAAGTAATGCAAATATTTTGTATGTGTCAGATAACATAAATGTATTATTATTTGTGAGGAAAGCTTTATTCAAATTAAGTAAAATGGTGCAATTCCTTATTGAAAAAAAAAGATATTGTGGTCGATTTCGAGGAAATACAACAAAATACAGATTTACAACCGTTATGCAAATATGGAAACTTTGATTTTGCAGGACACGTGTTTCAAGAAGTAGTCTCTCATCAGCAGCATTCAACCAAAATATAGGAAGGCCATATATCCAAACAAACCTGAAGCCGTGTTCAGCGGAGAGAATATTTCCATTGTGCAATACAAGAATCTTAACTTATCAAATTTGAAAGGTGAGGACTTGATGAGATATCGCCTGAATTTAGTCCCAAGTTTGAAGTTTTGATTTGATGACACAAACTTTGTTTTTTTAATATTAAATGTAAACTTTATGAATGCTAGGTGTTGGTTAATCGTCAAAATATTACAGTCTTTAAAAATATAAAGCTTGAATTTGTAATTTTTTCATAAAATTAAAGAATTTAAGGACAGTTCTCTCCTGGTAACATTAAGCGCACACGAGACCAAACTTTCGTGTATTTTTCCTGATCAAAAAAAATAAATAAAAAATATTACTTGGTCTCAAATGTTCTCTATTTTTCTGAAACCAAAACCTGTCACAAAACACCTATTTATTCTGTATTCGTGGCGATTTTTGAAGTTATTTAGTGCATCGATTAGAAAGTCTATAAGCCACAAAAAGTTATGTTTTTCTACACTATTAGCAATGTTCTACTATTTTGCAACAATTTCAACTTTTCAGACAAAAAAGCCATAATCGTACCTTGTCCTTTGCAAATGAGGCATTTCAACAACTAGAATTTCTGGAAATGTGGGAGATCGTTATTGTATATTAATTAATACAATGCGATGTAGTAAATTATTTGTAAATTCCTCTGTTTTTTTCTCACACTGACATTTACCTTTGACATCTTTTCATTTTCAAAGAACACATTGACACAAACAATCCTATTTCCTGTGAAAATATCTAAATGTTAATTTTATGTGATACAGCACAAAGTTTTATATATAAATATTTTCACAGGAAGATGGGAATGTTTGTGACAATATGCCGTAAACCGTTTTAGATGAGAAAATCTTAATTACAACAAATCTCGTTTAACTCTTTATTCCTGTTAAAAATTTAACTTACGTACGTGTTTGATAAATAAATTTTGGAAAAGGAGCGAAAGGATAACATAACTTTACGCATATTTTTTTGTCTGCTGCTGTTTTGCCGTTGTTGTTCTTCAGTAATAACAATTGCATTCAACGGAAAGAAACAGCATATAAAACGCATGGACAATCAAACTATAATTCGAAAGTTATCACCGCCAGTATTTGTTTAGAAACAAATAATGAATAAGTATTAAAAATTATACAATTACCAATATGTTTGCTAGTTTCAGATCTCGATGAACAATCCCTAATTTATGAATATGAAGTAGTCCATTACAGATCCCGCACATCATTGAAAGGTAAAACTGCCATGAATTCTTGCAAAAAGAAATATCCTTGAACATGTAGCATGGAACTGGGTCAGTCTTTTTAAAGACAATATTTTCTAGATTATCATCACAATATTCCATAATTATCTGAAGAAATTTTTTAGTTTGATCATCAGTGCTATATGATATACCCAGAAACCGCACAATGTTAGGATGGCGGAGTTTCCTGAAATAATACAGAAGCAATATATAATAATAAACTAAGTGGAAATGGAAGCACGAAATGTACAAATTGCATCTAAAATGCAAACCTTGCAATATAACCAAAATTCAAAGAAAATGTAAGTGACCAGAATAAATAAAAGCCAAACCAACTACATTATAAGTGAGAGATTGTTTTTAAATCTTTGCCAAAACGTTCGAAAATAAAGAAGACAAAAATATGTCGTGTTATATGACAAAGTATCATCAAAGCCGTCGATAATCAAAGAACAAAACCTTTAAAAGCCACTTCAACCACTATAATTTGTGTAAATTGTGTATGTAGGCAATTTGTTAATTCGATTATAAAAACAATTTACCTTTTTCTACTTAAGAAGAATACTTTCATGTTTTTATTATTAGAAAAAAGACACTCGCAAAATCGTCAATTAATCGCAAGTTGATAAGGTTACGTTATAGCAAGAACATTTGAACGAGTAAAAGAGTTCCCAATACAAAAAAATGCTTACTATTAGGCAAGTGTTCAATCAGCGATATATTCATATTAATCATGGTAATACAAATGAATTTGCTTTATCACTCTCCTTGTGATGGTTATTTTTTATCATTTAAACTATTTCCGTACCAAAAAATCAAAAACGTGTCTTCTTATGTGACCTTAATTTTTGACTTAAATTGAAACAAAAAATGTACATCTGATTGTGGCTAGGTCGTCATTGTTTGACCATAGCTGAATATTTTCCATCGTATATACGTAAGTGTTTAAACTTCAGTAAGCTGTATATCAAAACTCTCGGTATTTCTTATTTAAATTTTCCATATTTATTTAACATTGGTAATTTTATATTACATAAGTTTTTGAACTACATTAAAATGTACATAAAAACGAACTCTGAATATATCATATTTACCTTAGTGTTTGAACTTCAGTTAACTGTACAAAAGATTGCGAATTTTCCAATGGCTTTCTCATTGTTTTTACTGCTGCCTGAATCCAGCTGTCTTCAATGAACACCTCCGCCGTTTGGACGTCTGAAAACTGACCTTTACCAATATCCCGCCTTCTCCCATAACTGATGCAATCACCAGACAGGTTAATTTCAGAATCAACATCCAATTCCACCAGAAGAACTTTTCCTAAGATCGTTTTGCAAGAATATTCTACTGGTTGATATTGTTTCTGTGAATCGCTGGAGGAGCATATTTCTTGCTTAATATTATTGATAAATTTTTCATCAGCATCAAGCTGGAGTGGAATAAGTGTCTCACAGACATGTTTCACATTCCTATTAAAATTCCCCAAGTACGTATCTTCAATTATTGTATATATTTTTTCCTCATTGAAGTCCTTTAAAATGGTGTCTGTCCATTCCATCATAAATTTTAGTTTCTTTGAATTATAATCACTTATTTTCATTCTCTGTTTGATATATGATTTTAATCCGACGACAGCTCCAAATGGCAGTGCAATAAGTCCCGCGCCAACAATCAGTGGTAGCCACAGTGGAGAGGACACCGCAAGAACAACTGTTTCTTGCTTCGTAAACAAAGGTTCAAGGACATCTGATTTGTTCTCACTATGTATATTCGCAATCTTATCCAGTGGTGCTCCCACACCAAGTAGTAAGTTGTTTATTTCGTGACATTGCGATTCAATAAGTTTGCATTCAGTCCTAAATAGGTCCGATAACTCTTTTGATAAGTTCTCTACGTTTTGTGATTTACACCAGTCTCGCGTTTCAGAAGTAATTCTCTCAAGTATCATCTTTTTACCCTTGTATTCAATAAGATCAAAATCAGATTCGTGTGGTAATTCTGGAACTGACCATAAGAAAATTCTACGACGTGTTTCTTTTGAATTTAAGTGCTCATATAAATCGTGGGATATACTCTTTGAACGCTCAATGGCTTTTTCCTGTACCCTTTTACAGACCTTCAATTCAAATATAATGAAAACAAGCCATTAGAATAGAATGAAATCAAAACATTTAAAATGTTAAATCTATCATGCAACACACAACATTATGTTAGCATTTTATCAGAGGTACCTGCATTATTAGATAATTAAGTATGCTTTCAATAGTATTGAATTAACACAATCAGAATTTAATCTCTTATTAGATAAGATAAGAAAAAATAAAAAAAAAGATTGATTGATTGGATGGTGCTTAACGTCCAGTGCAAAATATTTTATGCATATTCAGGAGGAGAGCATATTAATGATGAGTGATAATTAATGAACCATGCTTTGTACTAGACCGACAAGCGAAGCCGGATTTTTAATGTGCTAGCTCACGAAAGTAACAATCCGCTGGAGGACATGCCACTTTACCCAGACAATTTTTCTGACTCTGGGCCGACCAGTCTTTGATCTTACTCCTAAATGCTGTGTGCTCAGCAGAGTAGCAGCAAGTACCAATTCTAATGTATTTTGTTTTACCCGGCAGGAGATGAAACTCGCGACCTTCCGCACTAGAGGCGAGCACGCTAACCATTAAACCACCGAGGCGGTAGAATAAAAAAGGATCATTTTGAAACATTTTTAAAGATAAATTAGATCTCAATATCAACAATAGGACTTTGAATAGATAAATACATAGTTTTGATATACAAATAACCAGATTTTACAAGCAAGAAATAGATAAAACAAGACAATATTTCGTTAAACGACTTTTATATTCTAAACCCAAAAGTCGTTAATTATTTTCGGATTGCGTAATAGAACCGACGAAACGTTTTATTGCGGTTTACCTCCTCAATATTATGTCTTAATTTTTTAATTCGTTCGTCAACTTCTCCTTTAATTTTTGTGTTTTCTTCCTCTGTTTTCCTTGACAGTTTTATTCTTCCTACAACTCTTTTTAATACATGCTCCAGGAAACATTTCTGCCACCTTTGAAACAAAATTAAACGTTAAAGGTAAACATTTCTGTACAAAATACAAAATTACCAATGTAAAATAATCACAGTAATACAGAAAATTCTGTCTGAATATTTATTACATATTTATCATTATATGTCCAATAACATTTTGCGTAGTTTACTGCTTTTGTGATGGTACTATTGAACAGAGAAACAACTCTCGGATTTAATTTCACTTGGCGTCTACACGGGAAATTTTATCGGCCCTCGACTTGTATTTTTCAAATATTCCTTATCATCATGATATATTTGTTCAATAATATGTCTAACAAATGTGTCTAAATGGCTTATTTTTCAAAATAAAACATATCGATGCAATATTACTTAAGGTAAGATTTTTCGGTCGCCATCATGATTCGGTTGACCATTTCACAAATGACAATGGATAGCTTCCCACTGTGCCTACAAATATCTTTCTATACCAGTTGTGATTAACATCAATTATGGCTACTGAGTAACACGACGGGTGCCAATATTGGAGTAGGAGTTGCTTACCTTTCCGGAGCACCTGAGCTCACCCTGGTTTTTAGGATAAGTGTTACTCCAGCTTTAGTTTCAGTGTAGTGGTGTGTGTTCTTTGTCTTTCAAACTCCCACGCAATGGGAAAAGTTCGCTTCTCTCGCAAATAACTTTTGCACTTTATACGACTATGATGTGACAAAAGACCTTGAACTGTGACGTCAAAGAATTTTAAATCTCTCATGAAGTTTATTTACTACTAAAGTCAAAAGTAAAAAAAAATTGTTTGAAACTAAATAATTAGTATGAAGAAAATAATAATATCTTATATATGACATAAACAAGTTGCTAATTTGTTGCGGATGACAACTTATTGCACGATCTTTCTATTGTGAGCATGGCTGAATGCAGAGACGTGCTCATGTATGAGTATTCATACATCGAAGCGTCCTTGCGACGGAGATTGTTGTCTTTCGTTTAATTTTGTTGGCCATGGTCTTGTCTGCTTCTGACTTAACGATTTCTATCTGTCCCTTTGGTATCTTCGAATTCCTTTAATTATTGTTATAAGTGGAGTTAATCAATAGACAAACAACCAAAACGTGTTGTTTAAAAAGCGTAAGCAAAAGTCCAGACATCAGAATTTGTGAGTTTTTTTGCCTTGTTTGTTTTGTTTTGTCCACCTTTCTTACCTCAAATGTTTGACTATTTTTCCTTTGAAACTTGCTGGGATCATTTTTTCTATTGCTTGAACAATATCTTTAAAATCTTTGGAACGAGATTCGAAGGAACTTTTTAATTCCTTAAAAATAAATATACAATGCTATTAATTCTTACTGAATTTTAACACAAAATAGTCGTCTCGAATCGTCACATGGAGTGAAATTGCACCCTTTTTCAAGACCTGAATCAACAATTTCAGTGAGTATGATTGAGTATAGTCTGCTTGACAATTATCCCTATATCTTTTTTCAAATTTTCAACTTTATTTACTAAACATCTCAGAAACAACTACGTGTATAACAAGAGGAAATAATGATGATATATATACATAATGAATATAAATGCAATACAAATGGTGGATGTCACTGACAGGCATATTTCTATGTATATATCTATTGCTAACATTGGTCGCAATCCCCCATATTAAAAATAGATGAAAAAGTCGTTGAGTGGTGTTCCAATATGGTCAAATTTTATACTGTCTCTGGTTGTCTCTTGTCATCTTAAGTGTCTTATTGGTAAACAATTCACGGGTTTTATTAGGACTGTCCAATGATAATTCCTACAATATTAGAATTTAATTGGCACAGCAGTGTCTGACAAGAAAATATTAAAATTTCAGCCAATAAACCACGTTATTGCTTCATGTTTAAAATTCAAAAGGAAGAACATTTCTTTTAATATCGTAGAAATCATCTCTGCAGCATGTATGTCAAATTTAGTTGCAACTGACAAAGTTCAAATGAAAAGAAAAGTCTTTTTATATAGAGTCAAATGTTAAATTATGACAGGTCGTTACGGCACTATGGATCGTCCTTACGGCAAATTATTAATAAGTCTGGTAGTGGACGATTAACTGTCTATTTCTACAACATTACAATAAAATTAGCTCAGCAGTTTCTGACACTATGATTTTAAAATTTTCAGGCAATAAGAACACTTTACTGGCTGCCGCGGTCAAGTTTTAAATTTAATCGGCAAACACAATTTTAATAACCATTTATTTTTCAAGTTAACTTGCAACTGACAAGAATAAAAATGGCACAGTGTTTATCTTATAGGGCCAGATGTTAAACTATGGCGGGTTGTGGTGACCCTCTGGGAAGACCGATCAAAAAACTTTTCAGAAGTTTGGTAGGAAACCACCAAATAATCGTTCGACAGCATAACTATTGAATGGGCTTTGTGAATTCTAAGAAGATGATTCATAAATTTAAGCCAGTCAAAACTCATCAACAGCCGTTGTGCCTATGTTAATTTCTGCTTGGCAAACATTCATGAGATTTCTAGAGGTCCATTCATGGAACATTCTTGCGAGGTTTTGTTCTGATCACCAAGTGAGCTTACAGCTACTGCTTACTCTTCCGGAGCACCTGAGTCTACCCGAGTTTTTTGGTGGGGTCCATGCGTTTTTTTTGTTTTTTAGTTTTTAGTGTTGTGTTTTTGTCGTTTTGGTCTTGTCCTCGTTGTTCTCTGGAGTTTGTCAGTACT
>JAULBM010337930.1:0-12716 GCA_032357055.1 Geukensia granosissima
CAACATATCCAAATTTCAAATCATTCCTTTCATGTTGTCAAAAGTTATTGAACGGAAACCATTCTTGGGACATACAGACGGACGGACGGACAGACAGACGGACGTACGTACGAGGGTAACACTTAATGGCCCTGACCGCCTTGCGGCGGGGGTATAAAAAACACATCTATATACATTATATGTTTAGTCCATTGTTGAAGGCATTGTTGTTTTCACTTTTTGATGGCTGCCTCATAGACAATCATACGACATCTCCAATTTCTATGAACATTAAAGTTTCATCTACCATTATATAATTCTGTTTTAGCAGGAAATGAGGTCTGTAATCAGACTACAACTTGGAAATTAGGTTTAAAAACATTTAAATTTAATAGATTATATAAATCACATACATTTTATGCTTTTGGTTCTTTCCCAATCATCCATTTTCTTTTGAAATTCTGGCGAAACTGCTCCAAAACTGTCTGAAGAAAATACACCATCACTAGCATCACTGGAATCTATAAAATAAACCATCCTGATAAAAATCTAATTAGGTTTTCCATTAAAATTGAAAAGGACCTGCAAATGACAGACTTTCAATAAACATTGATATAAATCAAAATGGCAGGTCATTTTAAGGTTGAATATGACTTAAATTTGGTCAGAATTAACTTCCATAGAGTAAAAGAAACTATGCAAATAGAATATTGCGCTTCTTGTCTTTTTTTTTTTTTTTTGTCAAAAATTTCTTTATATTTATATGCTATATTTAATGATAAAGAAGAAAAAAACATAGTCAAACTGGAAAGGAGAACAGGAAAACTTAAGAATGCTGTACATGCTGCCTAATGGTTATGAAATAATTAACTGATGTGGAAATCTGATATTTCAGCTTTTCCCATTAGCATTGGCAAGATCAAATATTGCAGTTTGAAATGCATGTAATGTCTTAGATAAGACTTAACCCATGTCATTCATGTGGAAAATGTAGGTCAAACTGACCTAAGTGTTAATGGAAACAGTGCTACTCTGTGATATGTCACCAATAGTTGAGCACTCACAAACTGGTTTAACCCTGCCCCATACTTAATGTATGCCTGTCCCAAGCCAGGAACCGTAGTCCAGTGGTCATTGTTGTTTAATTAGTCATTTTTATTATTTGTTCACCATTTTTTAATAGATTAATTCAATTATCATGTTTTAAGAATAGTTTCACACTTTTTTTTCTTTTTTTTTGGGGGGGGGAGCAGTTTTTGTTTATATGATATGGACTCTTGCTCATAATAGAAGGCTGTAGATGGACCCTTACCAAAAAGTTATTATTATGAGTGTGACAGATGTTTTCAACAGCCAAACTGTATACATGTATCGCAATCCCAATTTATTTAGCATGTCATATTTCAATCTAAGTAGAAAAAAACTACTAAAGATGACAATCCAAAAATAATAAATTTTTATCTCTCACCTTACAAAAGTTACTTATATGACTATTTCTATAACTTAAGAAGTTATGGTAAGTTTCCCTAAAATAGTTTGCACTTTGCTCATGTTTGTTTCCATCAATCAAAATGATGAAAAAAATTATAATGATCAAGTCCAAGGTTAGCAATTCAAGTATGATGTATTAGCTCTTCATATTTAGAAAAAAATAATAATAACTATCTCAATTTTGTTATTTTTATGCCTTTTGAAAAAAAATACTAATTGAGAGGAGTGTAGTAACTACGTTAAATGACAGTTTTATAATACTTTTAGTGATAGGTATAGTTTGTATCAGAATGACACCGGCAACTTTAGGTCATTGGAAGTGTAGGTTAGAAATTGTTATAAAATCTTATGTTTAACAATACATGTACAGTACATTATTCCCACATTGACCGTTATTGATTCTTCTGCCATTTAAACCTTGCTTGGCAATCACAGCCTGCAGATTTATACCGTAAATCCTATTTTTGGATCTACCTCAAAGACATAAGTTTGTTGGCCCTTGTCAGGATGGACCACAAGCCACAAAAGTTTTTATCTAACATCATGCTTTTATTATAATAACCCTCACCAGAGCACTGGTGTCATATGGTATTTGAACTCCATGGAAAATTGACCCCTGGTTCAAATTTTAGTCAAAGAATATTGACCCTCCTGAAAAAGTGAAATCCCCCAATCTATGGTATTTTGAACCTCCATGAAACATCGGACCTCCAGGCTAATGATATGGAAATAATTACTTTTCATCTAGAATTGAGACATTTTACAAAATACCATGGCAGACTACAATGGGTTTCAAAATTCCAGTGTGGTGACAGAATATCAAGTATGAATGGAAAAATCTAATAGTTATATTTTAAAGAGGTAGGGTTAAATCCTATGGTATGGGACTTGTAATTTGAAAAATTGTTGTTATATAACATTTTACAGAAATCATTTTACAAGGCTTTAGATGTTTCTATTTTTATGACAATGAAGTCCTTTAAAACTAAATATACCTTTCAATACACCTGAAGTTGAGCGTTTTGTCTTCAATTCTTCCCATTGTTGCATTTTCTTGGAAAATTCATCAGACATTCCTCCTAAAATAAAACAATAGATAGCATTTTAAAGTAAATTAATTCAAGTAATGTACTAAAACATGACAGGGGGGAAACTGCAATTTTTGAAACTTGCATTACCTGTATCATCTGCAGTTAATGATTTGCAACAATAAAAATAGACATAAATTTCTGAACATTATGACAAAAATTATGAATTCATTTAGATATTTCTATCATTTTTGTCATTCCACATTAAATCAAAATAAAATTTACAGAGCAGTAAGTTTTTTTAAGATTATAGCAAAGAAACATAGAATTCAACTTTGATCAAATTACTCATTCGAAAGGACTCCATGTAATACAACAATCAGATAAAGTGACATTACCTAATGAAAAAAAGAGTACATTTTTTCACTGGATATATACTTCAATTATAATGCATAAAAATAATACTGATTTTTTTAACTACATGTTACAGATAATTTACTGGAAAAATACAAACAAAGAGGAGATTACTCCTTCTACAGTGACAAATTAAAGCATTTTTAAAAAGGAAAAAGGGCAATCCAGATAAATCTTTATTTTTCTCAAGCACTTTTGTTTTTATTTGGTTTGATGCAAAAAATGTGAGAGAGACTTCTAGGCTGACAACTGATTTGGTTAAAACTGACAGATCAATATGGCTACCCTTCATTTGGTTTTATCTTTTAGATGGATCAATGTTTTATAAGTGACTTTATGGTAAATATGGTTACTCTGGAACTAACTGATTAATACTTTCAACCGTTTATACTCATAAATCATAGGTTATGGCAGATTATGGAGATGTTAATACAAACTGATTTCTGTAATGGAACCACAAATTTCCTTAGCGTATGGAGTAATTTTATCATTACATTAGATTCATCTTAATTCAAGCAATCTTTATAAGATTTACACAAAGTACCATACTTTCATGCCATATAAGGTACTGGCAGAAAATCAGGTATTGTTAATTTAGCAAAACCAATTTATGACAGCACTAATTTTTTATCTTTCCAATTCATTGTTTAAATTATTAATTTCATAGAACTTCCCATGTATTTCCTATGTAATTTGCACACTTTTTTATTTGAACTGCATAATATTTTGACTGTAAATGACCTAGATGCACCAGTAAATCAGATTTCTCCCCACAAAAACAAACTTCCCAATTTTTTTTTTAGAATCTAGCAAACTCTTTGCCAGATGTTCAATTTTACTGTTTTTGTGGTAGAATAATAAAATTAATGGTTCTGAGTTTAAAAAATCATTTTATGAAATGATCTAATCAACCTGGTGAGTTGAAAATGGTATTTCAATTGAAATTTAGAATGCTTGTTCCTCTTCCATCCAAGAAAGTGTAGTGAAATTTATTGTTTTCAAGCAACTTATCTGGGATATTATTTAATGTTTTTAATGTGACCTTGACCTTTGACAATTGAGGCTTCCTTCCCTTTTGCATGAGGCATGATCTTAACATTCAGTTCATTTTCAACAGTTATAATCACTTTCAATCTAAGGTATTTACAGCCAAAACATTGGGACTCAAAGCTTGAGAAGTTAATCCCGATTCCTCATTACATTAAAGGTTACTCATAAAAAACATTTGTTATTAGACAAGTGGACAAAACAAAAACTTTTACCTACATCCAGGAAAAAAACATTTTCCCAATTTAATCAATATGGAGATAATTGGCCAAAAGCCACAGAAATCACACAGTATAAACAAATTTTGGACCACCATCTCAAAAGGCAGAATGAAATGAGGTGGCAGCTTTTTATTTATATAACGGGGTGTAACACTCAACCCCTAGATTCTTCAATCTGCAAGATTTGCTCAAATATTAAATATACAGAAAAGAGTGTGTCCATAAGACACAGATAACCTGATAACTCCCCCACATGACGTTGCAAAAAAATGCTGTAGGATAAAAAAAAATGTATAAAGCAAATAATTCTTAAATGACAAAAATGAATCATTTCAAATGCAGGCTCTGCATTTGTCTGCAACATCTTTTCCTAATTTCAAATAATGCAATTAAATCAGAGACCTCAATTTAGATTACATACAAGTATTCCAAGGGCATGACTCAGGAACGACATGAGTGAAATTGCCAAATTTAAACCTGGTCTGTACTTTTTGATCCTCATCAACATTTCATTCCATTTCAGTTGTCAAAAGTTATTATGGGAAACTTCAAATTTGATGAAATACAGCTATTTTATTGGAAATAGACAAAAACTGTAACATGCAAAATTCCAACTTGGTCTGTATCTATTGGTCCTCAACAACTTATTCAAATTTTAACTTGTTTCATTGATGTTCTTAAAAGTTATTGCTCTGAAACCACTTTCGGGAAATATGATTGATTGACTGATTAATTGTTGTTTAATGCCTCATCAGCAATATCAAAGCCTAATGGTGGCAGTGGGGGAAATATGTATGTATGTACCTATGTACATATGAGGGTAACATTTACTGCCCCTGAGTGCTATTCTACAAATTGTTGTGTATGTGTACAATTTAAGCCTTTGTTTTCCAGGCTGTTTGTACCACATACAAAGCCTCACCATCCAGCATACTGCTAAATAATTACTGGAATCAGAGTTTACACCTGCTGTAATTAAATTAAATCCACAAGATTATTACTTAATATTGGATCTTCCTTGGAAGACATGTGTTGCCTGCACCCACATAATATCAAGGAATATTGGCCAACAGAAAGTGGACATAAAATGGGTTCGAAACTGTCTTACATGATGTTGAAGCTCTGGGCAAAAAATCAGGAAGCTAACCTGCATGGTTCTGGAGTAAAATGTAACAGAAATTTCCCTACATAAAAAAATAGTTGAAGTCGCAAACAGGAAGTGGAAATGCAACTGCCTTTAAACTGTTTTACAATATAAAAGGTCTGTGCCAAATATCAGAAAGCTAACTTGCATGGTTGCTAACAAAAATATGACAGAAACATGAGAAAACGGTCAGTCTCGCCAAACAAGAAGCAGAAATGCAACTGCCTTTGAACTGCCTTACACAACAGAATTAACGGTACCAAAGGTGTGTGCCAAATATCAGGAAGATAATCTACATGGTTGCCGAGACAACTCTGACATAGTGACATAAATTTTTAGTAGTGCAAAATGCAGGATGGCGCAAGAAAACAGATGATGATCCCCATATGAAACTCTGTGAAACCCAGGCAACACAATAACTTTTTAGCTTTTCAATCTTAACGCAATCCCAATAGGCAATATCTTGTCCTCAAAATTGACAACAAATTTATATGTAAAGTACATATCATTAAAATTAAACTATGACCTAATACCATTTTTGCAAAAAATCTTAATTCTTTGTAATTCTGGTACCAGGCAACATTTAATGATTCACGATAAAACATGAAAAACATAATTGATCCTTTAATCATCATATTTTACACCTGAACACCAGGTTATTGCATAACTATATTTCTTATTGTGTCACAATATGACAAAAAAAATTACATACATTAATATCATCGTAATGGGCCAACTGTCTGTTCTACATGATTTGTGGTTCTAATTGGGTCATGCAAAGTTTAATTACAAGTGCATTTCCGCAGTGATATTTTGTATAACATGTTATATAAGACATCAATGTATACTGAAATTCAAAGAAACGTACCAATTGGCTGATGTGTTTGTTGCGGTGTTCGGTACTGTATTTTTTCTACTACTGTTAAACTTGTATTAAGTGGTCACCTTTGGGAAGAAGCTAAAGTGACCATTTAAGACAAGTAACATCTTAAAATCTTTAAAAAGTTCATTTCTGATAAAAGCTTTAACCATGGAATAAATAAGTTGGCCTTTTAACTCAAATGACTGTTCAAAAGAGATGATGACAAACACAAGTTTGACTGTATATCACGTCTGCATGGACTAAACATCTTATCTGCATTTGAATCAAAGGACTTATCATGAAAAAAGTATCAATTTTTAAAAAAATAATCCCATTCTATAAGTATCAGATACTTATAAAAGGAGAGTATTTTTTAAAATTAATACTTTTTTCATATATACAGCATTTTGTTAATTTTTGTTATCTTTTTCTCAATCTCATTAAAATAGATACATATGACCTGGCTTTTTGCAAGCAAGTTTTCATATTTACAAGTTAACTTCCATAACCCAAAGTCTCATATATCACAATTCAATTACAAGTTGTAAGTTTTGTACCAAAATTTTAATACATTAAATTTTCAACAACAAAAAAATTCTGTATAAACATAGTTACAATTATTTTTCATATTTCACATAAACGAATAAAAAAAATGTTCATCTTACCATTTTTAGATTTGCATCGGCATGCAGGCCAACATATAGAACCAAGCATCCCTGAATTTCATAGAACGTAACTCTTAGGCAATCTGCCTTAGAAGCAATGTAGCACAGAATAGCAGTAGAAAACATATTGCATCATTTTTATGGCTTTGACATATAAAAATGTCTCTGTAACCAATCAAATTCACAAATCAATACAATTTGCATTACAAAATTGTAAATCACGGAACCATTTCAAGAAACTAATGAAGACAATAAAACAGTATATATGAAAATTGTCCTGCTTTGATCGATACTTAATTTGGTAATCTTCTGTCAATCTGACATAAAACAGTTTTATGATCTAAACAATTATTGAAGATGATCATATTTGGTTCATTCTGAGATTATTAATTTTCTTATCAAACAGTTCCAGAAATATCCAATTAAGGTTAAGCTTTTTATGACAGGTTCTCAGGATTTTTTTATTGGTAATCCAATTAGTGGTAACTGAAAATAAAAGTGTGGTGCTTCACAAGCACAGATTGTAGTACAAATAAACACTATGGAAAGAGTGAACACAGTAATGATCACAGTAATACGACGGGCACAACAATGTGCTGTACACATTAACATGATGAAAGACACAACTGCATTTTTGGCCCCTGTGACCCCTTTTTCTAAAAGAAATGATATACTTCTGAAAGCTTGCAGTGAAAGGAAGCAAAATTGTGGGTTTTTTTTGGGCATTTTTTTGTCCTTTCAACCCCCTTTTTATAAACAAATCAATAAACATTAATGTAAAGGTATTATTCTTCGCAAATTGCAATTTCCACAAATTTATTCTTATGTTTGCAGGATCTATTTTATTAATTCCTTAAAATGTTTAGGTAAATTGTGTTTTTTTTTTGTGTGTACATATTTTCACAGAAGGTAGTGAAAATTAATAGCCCCTGCATAATACTATCTTTACAGAATTAGAAAATATTTGGAGTAACTTTTGTTCCATTCCTAAAATTAAATCATTTTGAATAGAACCCATCAAACTCAGAAAAGAAAAAATTGCCATATCCTGCGAAATAGCATTTTGTTTTGGCCAGTTTGACACTTTATATCTTGAAAATTGTAAAAGATAGAGAAAATCAGCTGACAATTTTTCTGAAAGCTCTCAACAAGACATTAATCAAATGAAAAAAAAACAACCATTGAAATCTGATAAAAGAAAAAAATTCTCTACCCTGGCAAAATTCTATTTTTTGGCCCTGTGACCCTTTTTCAATAAAAAAACAGGTACATTTAAAATAAAATGCCTGGATTAAGTTTGGTCCATTTTTAATAATAAATCATTTAAAACATATCACCCAAAAATTGAAAGAAAAATTCATATCCTGAACATTTGCTTTATTTATATATGGAAAATGGTCCATCAAAAGCTGATAAAAATAAAACATTTTCTGCCAATGGAAAAGGGTCATTAAGCCCCATATTTTGGTCCAAGACTTTGAATAAAGTAAGGAAAGTGGCTAATACCTATCATTCTACACTTTTTTAATTCTTGTTTAAAAATCTAATTTGGGGCAAAATTCTATATGTTATCTGACTTGTTTTGGTGAATATTGTCTATTAAAAGACAGATACAATATTGAGAAGGTGATCCAAAGTTGGTCACATATCAAAGGCAAACATAATTGGTTTGTCCAAAATTAAGGCCAACTGCTAAAACATTTCAGGCTTTACCTAGTTTGGATAAAGAGTTTTGTAAGATGTCACAAAGTTGTCAAACATGATTGCCGAGCACTGTAAACTTCAGATAATTATCACCTCCTTTAATATCCATCCTTGAAAATCAGGTCATGAAATTTGAGCATCCTCCAATCAGTTATCCAGACTGTTCAGAACTATTTAGAAATATAGACAATTTCTTAACAACCATTGTTACTTGAAGCAAATAAACCAATTAACATGAAAACTATGAGTTATCTCCCCTGTAAAGTGTTTATATCATGTTGATATTATGTTTACATCATTTATAATCAAATAGTCAATCAAATCATCAGACCACACTGATCACTTCAAAAACAAATTATAATGTTTGGCTTAATACCAAATATTTCCAGAAATGTGATTCACTTAGAAGTTGAAAATATTAAGAAAATGTGCCCTCTTTTTTGTGTTTACAATAAAAGAGTTAATGAGAACATTTTTATACAGTCATCTGAACTTCCTGGATAGAACCACCGAACTTGTGCAGGTTACTGATAATAGCTTATCACATGTATAGTAAGATGAGTGCACCCTTTACAACACTAGGGGTTAGTTTATACGGCTGAGGCAAGTTTATGGCAAAAATTACATGAGGTTTGTGGTATTAGAACTTAACAACTCCATCACTTATCTTTTACTGATGAATAAATCTCCTAGAGAGGAAAATTGTGTTGAATAGATACTGTTCTAATGAATCTATATTGTTTGATTGAAACTAATAAAAATAGAGGTTACATTGTTTAGGGGTTATCATGTGGTATTGATCTTAATTTCCATTACTAGTCCAACCGACCAATAGAAGAAAATTCATTAAGAAATTTGGATTATCTCCAACATAACCTCTGTTTTTTAACAATAAATCACTGGGACATTAAATACATAGGAAAGGCACAAAGTTCAATATGATCAAGTGAAATTGTGGTGGAAGCTTTGATTAATGAAAAGTTAAAAATTCAGAATATTTGCATGCATGAAATTGAGAAGATATGGGGAAATGTCAGAAAGACTGCACTCCAACTGTGAGAAAATTGGAGGGAATTTACAAATCTATAGGTTTCCACAAGGTCTTAAACATGGATGGAATACCATTCCTTGTGAAAAGCTCTAAATTACTCCGAATAAAAAATTAAGTCTCAGAATGTTTATACTATTTAAAGTCCATGATCTTCAAAGCTCTGCTACATTTCTCTAAGCTCTTTCCTTCAAACAATGATACTTTGGAATCTTATTACTTCAGCCCACATCCAATTTTCCTAATGTGAGGAAGCAAATTTTGTCTACTCAGCCTAAAGTACAAGTTATTATGTAATAAACTGTGTCTGTGATTGTATTACAATCTAAATCAACCTTTTATGAGCAGATCAATCAAGTTATTCTTTACAAATTATATTCTAATATATCTATTCTTTTTGAGAGGTTTCTGAGAACAGACTGCACTCAAAATGAAATCAATAGGAAAAGAAAGTGGTATTTTTGCCAATATGGGATAATAGAGTCATCAATTTGTAACCATGAAGCTGTTTTTTGTGAATTATTTATCTTTTGTAAACTAGTCTGAAACCCTGAGTTTTTTAAGGAAATAGAATAAAATGCAAGTGTCCATTCTTGAAACAAATAAAGAAAGACTTTTCTTTAGCTGAATAAGATCTCATTCATTTGTTTGTATGTATGAGGCTTCCCGCTCACATCAACAATATTTCAGCCTGAGAACCAAGGGAACCAAGGTGACCAAGATACCTTATAATATGCTGTGAATCTAGCACTCATTTGTTGCATGGTACAAGTCAGACACAAACTCACACCAAGGTGACCAAGATACCTTATAATATGCTGTGAATCTAGCACTCATTTGTTGCATGGTACATGCCAGACACAAACTCACACCATAATAATTGTCAAAATGCAATAAGCAGTACCACTTGGCCAAACAGCCCAGCAAACCCTCTTTATGATCATCTATATGATCTGTAACTAATCCCATCTGATCTAAACCAACTACAATAACTTCTCAACCAAACAGGACAGCAGGCCATGAGCACCTATATAATCTGTCCCAATAAACATAAACTACTTAGTCAAACAAGGATGGCCATCTTCCTGATCATCTGTATCATATTTGATAAACAGAGCATTAGGTCCTCTTCATTAGTATTTAAAATACCCATAGTAACTGCCTAAAACACTAAACCCAACAGCCCTACACACCCTCTCCATGATCATCTAAATAACCGAGCTGGCGAAATTACCTAACCCATTGGGTCTAAAAGGTAAGTAGGTTTTCTACAAGATTGTCTATATAATCTGGATCATGCCAATTACCTAACCCACTCAGTCTCCCTCTACAAGATTGTTTATATGACCTGTACCAACAACCTAGATCACTTGGTCAAACAGTTTACCAGGCCATCTTTAAAATCATCAATCTGATCTGTACCAACTAGCCAAACAGGTCACCAGACTCTCTTTGGTCTGTACCGACTATAAAAAACACTAAACCTAACCAGTCCCCTGCCCACAACTGCATAAAATATCATAAACTAAGTTTTTTCCCAAATATAGACTCAAAACCAAAACTCCCAAATCAAATTGTCTGAATTCTTACATTTGATGTGGACACAGTTTGAGATTTGTTAATCATGTGAAGTAAAAGCAATCTTACATACATTTCTCAAAAAATTTCCACCAAAATTTAAGAATGCAAATAAACTTTCAAAAAGTATATAAATGTTCTTACTTGCCAATCTGAAAACTAAAAATATGTAAATTCTGTAAGAAAAAAAATTCTGCCTGCTTGATCTAGAAAAAATGCAAACTAGATTTATCAGAACTTGGTCAATAATGTACATGATATGATAGTGACAGACATTAATTTCTCTCCAAATACTTGACCACAATTCTGAATTTGCACTTATACAGTGATTTATTCCAATATGTCAATTACATTCCAACTTTTTTATATTATATACAAACAGAATTGATAACTCTGGCATTTTCAAGAATTAATTCAATTTTCAATTGAATATAATTGACTAAAGAAGGACATATTGACAGCTAAACATAGTATTGTATTAAAAAATAAAGCTTATACAAGCTAGAAAAGGGAAACCTTCAATGTAACCACCAATGATTGGTTTGACAGAACTTCCAATATACAGCCTATACTGGAGATTAAGGGACTGTCTTGTAGATATGTTCTGTTCCGCATGACCCTACCCCCTCCTCTTTCTTTTTTCATGACCTGTTATATATGTTGTTACTCCAAGTCAGGAGAACAGTGCCTACTGCCTTTTGCAAGTATTGCAAACTTGTTTTTCCTCACTATAATGAGACATCATAACATTTTGTTTATCTTCATAAATTTCTCTGCAGTGAACATTAGTGGTCCATCCCACATTCTCAGAGTTTATTAAATATGGTTATGGAACACCATATCTCCCTTTAGTTATGACAGTTACTTCTTGATAGTGATGTCAGTTTTCAAGGCCTTCAATTATTAGAATTCATCTTTACTAAAGACTATAGCTGTGTTTAACAATGGCATACACTGGCAGTCTGTTCTGTCAAATTATTAGTTATATTTAGCTTTTTTGCATATTTGCATTGAAATAAACATCTTTCAAAGGAACTGCCTCGGTGGTTTAATGCTAAGCGTGCTTGCCTCAGGTCTGGAAGTCGTGGATCCCCTGCCTGGTCAAACCAAAGACATTTAAATTGGCATTTGCTGCTTCTCTGCTAAGCACGAAGCATTTAGGAGATAGAGCAAAGACTTGTCAGCCCAGAGTCAGAATAATGTGCTTGGGTAAAGTGGCACATCTTTCTGCAAACTGTTGCTTTCCTGAGCTAGCACGTTAAAAATCCGGCACAGCATGTCGGTCTAATACAAAGCAGGGTTCATTAATCATCACTAATCATTAATACGGGCTTGTAGTGAATATGCATAAAATATTTGCCACCATTCAATCAATCAATCTTTCAAGGGATTGTGTCAGCTATGTCATTAAATTTTGTTTTCAAATGCTGTACTCCTTATTAATATGGCTGGCTCAATACAATCTCCAAAACAGAGTCTCCTAGCTTCCAGTAAAACCTCCAGTAGTCGACTCTGCCATACGTGAGACGCCATTT